>OZ024916.1:22602702-22702702 GCA_964017125.1 Flabesymbios commensalis | reverse complement strand
ATTTAATCTTTTTCACCTTTAGATTTATGCATTTTTATTTGAAACAAAACCTTACAATTAAATTCTGGCATATATGCCCTACCCTCGTCAAAGAGGACAATACAACACACTTTACCAAGCAAACACTTTTTATTCTCGGACGCATATTGTCCAACGCGAGCGTACATCCGCAAAAACAAGATGTTGAACGAATGCTGGTTTAATGTTGACGCATCGTCTGCAACGCTGGCTCAATATTAAAACAACATTGGTTCAACGTCTTGTAGGTATGTGTAGGCCCTGCATGGTGATGCTGTCCCACAGGGGGGGGGGGGGTCATCCTGAAATTACGGTAATTGTCAATTATTGTTCTTTCTGCGCATTTACCAGTTAAAATAGAAATAAGAATGATTTAATGTTATTCATGTATAGTAGGGCCTACTTCTTATTTTGGGCTTCGATGTATGAAATAAATATACATCCATTCATTTATAAATATTTTACTCTTTCGACTTTAGAATCGACTTTAGAATCTGACGTGTGTAGACGTCAGATTCTGACGTATAAAGTTGCTCCCCGCGCTGAAAGAGCCAACTAAAGTAACTTTTTCTTTGTTAATTTTAGTTTTAGTTCAGTATGACGAATATTTGTACACATTTACTTTTAATGGCTACGGTGACATCGATGATCCTTCGTGTGACTGGCGATATAAAAAGTGAGTGGAAATCAGTTTGAATTATCATACGCATTAACCCTGAAGTATATAAGTATTTATAATTTTGTATTTATTTTAATTTGAACATGTTGAAATCATCATAAATGTCTTAGTTAGCTGTTTCCGCTTTCTTTGAATACCTATGTTATGGGTCTATACTGCCATTATGAATAGTTTTATTATTTTATTATTTTCTTCGCTGAAAGGGATAACAATTATTTTCATAAAGAGTGTTTGTACGAGTTATATCACAATATCTACAAAATAGAATAACATAATTGATTAATTTAAAGGGACCCCTTGGGATGAGACATTTTCAATGTTGTCAATTTTGAAAATTTAATTTATATGAAGCTATATAGCCTACTGATCTTAGCTAAAAATACGAAAAAGTCAAAAAACAATTTTAAAGCACCGAAGAAGAGCGAAATAGTTGTATTTCCAGGTCGTATATTGCCATGTAAACAAAACAAGTCAGCAATATTAAAGGAAGTACGTCGTCACGACTGCGCCGGTCACAATATTGCTATTTTACGGGCTCCGTAATTTACCAAGTAAACACTGGGAGGGAAATCTGAAGTCACGTGACTATGACGACACCAAGCTTTGAATCCAGGGGAAAAAATGGCCGACATCTGAGGCAAGTTGAACAGATTTCGAATTAAGCCATGTTTTTCTGCGAGTGAGCGTAAAAGAAGAAGAAAAGTATATGTAAATAGGCGAGTACGTCGTCAGGTTTAGATCGGTACCGCTATAGACAGGTGGAATGACACGAAAAAGACACTTGGACCTTGGTCAACTGACACTGTGACAGAGCGTCGCAGTGCATTTGAATGATGTTCAAGTTGTGATTTGGTTTGGCGACACGACGTCGACGACGATAGTCTGTCACATCTTTCTTGACAGTATGCTACGATAGAAGGTAAGTTAACGACAATGAATACAACTTTTGACTATTTTGTTACGGAAGAACCTAGATTCTACTTCTAGGTCTAACAGTAACAATAAACATGTCATTTATTTTCAACGAAATAGGGTCTAGGCCTGAAAAAAGGCTATTAAACTCAGACTGTGGCCGGGCGATAATAAAAGTTTCTGTCAGTGTCATTCATGCAGGGAACATGGGCGCTAGACCCTATACTCCTATATGCTATAGCCTATAGGCCTAATGTGAGAAATGGGCCTATTGAGTAACATTAGCCTAAGATCAGATCAGATCATAGGCCTAGACATAGTAGCCTACCGTCACACAATTTTTTTTTTTTTTTCACTTTTAGTCTATGACTAGATCTAGGCCCCCAGTATGAGTATGACACAATTAATTATATTAAGGTTATCGATTTCTCTGTCATTTCTGAACCGATTTTCTTGCATAGGACATTCCAAGTGAGGCCTATGGCTATGTGAGTAGGCCCTATGTCCTAACAGTAACATCGGTAAAATTTTTGCGAAATTATATTCAATATTTCAAAAGTTAGACCATTTGTCATGTAATAAAATTCCAGAATTAGTTATACCTGCCGTCAGATTAACTTGTATCGCATGTTTTTCGCCGATTTCTAAGTCAATTCTCAACCGATTTTGATGAAATTTCGCAAGGACTGTTTTCGAGTCTTTGGAAAAGTCCTGTAAAAACATAAATGAACCGGGAAAAGTTCTTGATTTTGCTCTGGCTATAATTCATTTATTCTTTTTGAGTATAAGGCCACTATGTTTCTTTTCTCTTGTTTTAGATGAGCGCGCGCATTAGATCCAGGCCGCGCATTACCAAAAAAAACTTAGTGTTTTTTTCTGCCCAGGCGCGCATTGAATTGTTGCCGATTTTTGAAAAAAAAACATCTAATTTTGGTAGATAACAAAAACATTCCGAAAAAAAAAGGTCATTTAAGGAAATAAAAAACTTCTTTTCAGCTATGTTTTTTTTTGCTTGTTTTTTCGTCGCCCTCAATAACTTTATTTAAAATAGGTAAATTTTTATTTATTTTGTTGCTCTCATTACCTTTTCAAGAATTTGTCCAATGTTTTTTTTATTTGGTGGGCCTCATTAACTTTTCTGAAAAGATAATTTTTTTTTTTAATGTTTTTTTTACCGCCCTCCCTCTTTAGATTTTGGATTTTTTCTGATCTAAAACAGAGAAACAAAAACCAGTGGCCTAAGCCTGACAACCCTGACAATTTAACACAATTAGAATAAAATTCAGTCTGTCTGCCTACATAGTGTATTCATGAGCAAAGGTTCATTGTAAGCTACATCCACAATCACTGCAGTATCTGAAAGTGAAATATACATACAGGCCAATATAAGAAATTTGAATGACAATAAATAATATTTATAATGTAATTCTGATTGATATTTAAAGTGAATCCTAGTGAGTCCACAGCCATAAAGTTTACACACGGTTTAACCCTTAAAGCGTGGGAAACAATTTGAGACATCAGATTCTGAAGTCTAAATTTGATCCCAGCACTGTAATCTTGAGTAAAAAAATCATTTGATCTGCAATGAAAAAATAGTGTTTTAAATTATCATGCTTAAATTGTATATGTGCACAAATGTGGCCTAAAATCCCATTTTTTTTTTTTTAGTATTGTAAACCGGGGTTATTTTGCCACCCCCTAAGAAAATTGATAAAACCCTCGGGTTTTCAATAAATGAGGTAATAAAATAACTATTATCCTAGGTTAGACTATATTGTAGGGAACATTTTTATGTCTATTCACAAAATTTTAAAAATATTTTGACACCCGTAAAAAATATTTTACCGAAGTGGTATTTTTTACGTGTTCTTTAGAAATTGGACAAATTTGAACTCTGGAATGTTATTTATCCATTATATTAACGTATATATTTTTATTTTGTGATAATTGAAGGGTCCTTATCACATAAAAAAAATTTAATTGATGAAATTCAAATATTGAGCCTTTTCGAGCACTTCAACATGTTCAAAGTAACCGGGACTATTTTGCCACCCCATACTGGGGCTATTTTGCCACCCTTTAAAAATGGCCGCCAGAGCCTCGTTTATATGATATGAAAACAGACTTGGCCACTAGACTCACTGACCCCTAAAAACTATATAAATATTTATATACTAGTTTTGAGGCACTCATTTTAAAAATTAAAGGAAATTCATAAAAAATAATGACTTTTCACCTAATATTTCATGTTTATGTCTGTATGGTACATTTACCATATTTATGTTATATATGAAATGGATTGATAAAAATGCCTACTGACTGTTCAGTTGATTTGATTTTCATTCGATTAGCTGCTCAATTATATTATTTTGAATTAAAAAATATTTACATGGCAAAATATTTTTATTTGGATTGTGACAAATGGTTTTAATTCTCAAAATTAGCTACAGTGGCAAAATAGCCCCGGTTGCCGGGGCTATTTTGCCATCATACATCATACATTTTTATTTAAAAGTCCTAAATACAAACTATGCTAAGTATGTAAATACCTTACACAATCACCCTTATTTTTGACACTTTATATTCCTACTTCAAAAAGTAGCTTCAATAGAGCGATTTCAAATATGTAAATAGCGTGGCAAAATAGCCCCGGTTTACGGTATTATAAGCCTGACAACCCGGAAAATTTAACACAATTAGATTAAATTCCAGTCTGTCCAGTCTATCTGCCTACATGTGTATTCATGAGCAAAGGTTCATTGTAAGTTCTGTAAGCTACATCCACAATCACTGCAGTATCTGAAAGTGAACTACATACAGGCCAATATAAGAAATTTGAATGACATATAAATAATATAATGTAATTCTGATTGATATTTAAAATGAATCCTTGTGAGTCCACAGCCATAAAGTTTTCAGTCGGTTTAACCCTTGAAGCGCTGGAATCAGCTTTAGACGTCAGATTCTGAAGTCTAGATTTGATCCCAGCACTGTGATCTTGAGTAAAAAAATTATTTGATCTGCACTGTAAAGGTAAAAATATTTATAATGGCTGTAGACTTATAACATATATCAAATGAAGCTGGAAGAGCTAACTAAAAGATTTGTGATGATTTTAAATTGAAAAACCCCTTTGGTCCCCATGGCTTAAACAACAGTATTTAAGCGCTTTAAGGGTTGACTAACTCAAATGTACTGAAAATAATATACTGTACAGTGTACATGTACATACATGTACTGATAAATAGGTAGTTGAATATTGATCATATTAATGCTCGCTTATTCGCATTATACTCATATTTCATGTATTTTCATGAATATAAATCTATGAAAATATTCCTAATTATTTTAAGATGCAATGTAATTAAATAATTTAGCAGGGCAAGTGTTAAATAACTGACATTGTTTGTTTATTGTTTGTGGAATTGTATATTCCAGTTATGAAATAATAATCAGCTTCTTTCTTTGTCATTTATTTTTTTATCAAGCTCTATATTTTATTTTTTGTATTGTTGTTACAAATTATAACATTTTCATTTTTCCAGTGTACTAAAGACATCTGAACAATGTGGGAAATATAGCCTGAAAATGTATTTCATAGTTCCTGAAACCACCTATTAGGCTTTTGAAACAGGGAGAGAAATTGAACTTATAAATTGGATGTAGGCTATCCGGTGAGTAGGCCTAAATGTAGTGCAGTTATTTCTTGTTATTTGTACTGGCAGCTGACAACTTCTCAGACAAAACATAGCTGAAGTCTGATTATTATATTTTTAACTAAATAAATTTTACCAAAAATCTTTAAAATGAACTGATGAATGCTATATTGCTAATTTGTTTTCCACAATATCAATGCAGGGTTCCCACTCACCTGGAAAACCTGGAAAAAAATTCCATGCATGAAAAAATCATGGAATTTTAAAAAAAGGACATTTTCATGGAATTCTGCTTCAGTTATCCCCATTTTTTTCAATATCAGAATAAATTTTGCAGAATTTATTCTTTGCACAAGTGTTCCTTTCTAATAGCCTGACTACTGGTGGTTGCATATATATGTGCCCAAATCTTTTGACGTACAAAAACAATTTAGGCAAATGATAACAATTTAGGTAAATTACACATGCAGCCAAAACGGAATTGAGCACTATTTTATTTCCTTGAAAAATAACCTGGTATCATTGAAAAATCATGGAAAAATCATGGAATTTTGTTTTCAGTTTTGAGTGGGAACCCTGTCAATGTAATGATTTTGATTGTGCACATGGCTACATTGCTAAAATAATGTAATTATTTTTGCTAATTATGGTAATTAAATAATACTTTCAACTGATCGCTGCATTGCTACATCTTCTAGGATTGTCATGCCACCACTGAAGTACAATTATGTCTTATAATTTAGCCAGCTTTACTTTCAAACTTCTGTTAATTATAAATATCAGTCCTGGAGATGCCAAAAAATATCAAATGTAAAATACCCTGACAGTCATCTCCTATGTATTTATGTCATCATAGTTTTTAAATTTTAATAATTTTCCCTTTAGTGCCTCCTGTACACATGTGAACATTTGTTTCTCCTATTTCTGACATAAGTGTTTTTTTTTCTAAAAATTAATAACCAGTGCTGCACAAACCACGCTATAAATGTTTTTAAAGAATATAACCACCTTTACTGATCCTCAGGGGTGAGCACTATTATACCATCACCAAGGACATGTAGTAGGCCTACGTGATCCATCCATGCGTTAAGTTTTCTGCAATTAACAGATTGAACATTCTTCTCACTTACTCAAAATCAAATGAATTTTAAATTGTATTGTTTAAAATAGCAGGCCTATTTTAGCTGAAATGGAAACATAATAATATATATCACAGTCAATATTGGCCACAAGTCCCCGATTTTAATTTAGTTCGAGTTGACATTTTTTCTCATGGCATATATCACTTCTGAAGCCGCACATTTTGTTTTACAGTAATGGTCTACCTACATGTATCTAGCAAGGTTTTCCATATCTTATGCATACTACCATGACTACGGTTAAAAATGACCGCAAGTTGGTCATTTTGCATTTGATTGAGTTTAAATTTCTCAGAGCATTCTCATAATGCATTCCTGAAACCACACATTCTGTTTTAAAACTAAAATTAGTATTAAATACAGTAATGTATGTATATAAATACATGTATGTATGCATGTAGATACAGTAAAATGGTCTAGCTATCTGGCACAGTCATCAAGATACATGTATCAACAACATTGAAAAAATTAGGCTATTTTGGTGGATAGAAGTAAATAAAAAAATAGGTCAAAAGGCCTAGGGTGATATGAAGAAAATCAGCAGCAGGATGGAGATGAGAGAGAGGGAATGAAGGACAGAGAGAGAGAAGGAGAAAACAAAGTAGAAGAAGAATAAGTACAAAATAAATATAAAAAAATAAGGATAGGATAATTATAGGAAGAGGAGGAAAGGAGAATTGAAGGAGGATGAAGAAGAGGCTCATGAAAGAATGAAGAGGGAAAGAAAAATAGAAATATGAAGAAAAGGATAAGGAGGAGAAGGCGAGGCATTGAAAAAAAAGAAAAAAAAGAAGGGGAATGAATGAAGAGGAAGAAGAAGTGGAGACTGAAGAACAGAACAAATTGAAAGAAAAGAATAAAGGAGAAAGAAAAGAGGAAGACTAGATGAAGGATGAGAAAAAAGAAGAGAAGTATACTGTGATGCTAATGAAAGAAAGTAAAAAGAAGCAGGATGAATGAGGGAGGAGAAAGGGAAGGTAGAGGAAAAGGAGAATGAAGGAATGGGATAGAGAGATAAATGGAAAGAAAAAGGAGAGAATGAGAAGATGGAAAACGAGAAGAAGAGAGAAGAAAGTAAAATATAGAAGGATCCATGATGAAGAGAAGCAGGAAGGAATGGGGAGGAAAAGCAGAATGGAGGAGGAGGAGTAGAAGTAAGATGAAAGAGAAGGAATGAAGAAGAGGAAAAATGGAAGAGGATACATAGGAGGAATTGGAAGAGAAAGAACAAGAAGATGGAAGAATTAGAAAGGAAACTAAAAAGGACTGGGACTTGACCCGGAGTACTGAAATATCACTGCTCTTGTTGCCGTGCAGATTCATTATAAACATGCACCTTTTTCAATTGATATGTTTTAATTTCGCTAATGTATTGTTAGTGAGTCCTTCATTTTCAATGTATTCTTTTTAAATTTGTGTATTGTTATTATTACTATTATTAGTAATCTCTGGAAATAATAAATTGGCTAATTAGCAAGATAGCAAAGATGGCTGCAGTGGAAGGTGGCGATTCTCATATTTGCCACGCAAATATAAATTCCAGTGTAAAGGATTAAATAACAATATGATTATTCATCCTTTCTTCACAATTTTTTATAAACATTCTCTTATTTGTCACCTTCTACAGTCATCAACATTCCTCCAATCTTCATATTTTTTTTCGAAACACTGGTTCAATACATTTGAAAATCGGCTAATTTTCATTTCAAGATGGTTTAAAATTACATTTCCTTATACATGTTATATATATCACTGTAAGCCCTGCCAGGGGGGGGGGCTTTTTGTTTTTGTACGGTTTTGTCCGTCGCCGCTGGCACTGCCGCCACGTGTGGCCGCACCCGTAATTTCTTACCAAGATAAATCTACAAAACCGCTTCTCGGATTCATACGGTGTTCCAGATAATGATGACTAATATTATGTCTTAAGCTGCATCAATTTTTCAGGAAGGTTTAAAAAAAATCTCCGGGTCATGTTGGCCATCTTTGCTCCTTTGTCGTCAAATTAGGACCTTGTCACCCTGAGACCTTCAAAGCTGCTTATCCGATATACTCAATATTCAACATACTGCATAGTAGTAATAATTCCTAGAGTAAGTCAATTTTTCACAAAGTTTGGGGAAATATCTGGGTCATGGCGGCCATCTTTATTCTTTTTGACTCAAAATTTAGCATGTCATGCCCTAAAGCTGCTAGCATCTGCCTCAAAATATATTACTTGATAATTACATGTTCAAATTGATTATCTGGTAAAATTATAAATAATTTACAATTTTTATTTGAAAAGTGTGAGGGGGAGCCTTCTTGGGTGTTTATATGATCCAGCCGTCATATATGTATTGTATTTGGATAAGTGTTTAATGTAGATCTATTGTATTAATGTGTATAGACTTTAATTATATATTATGTTTAGAAGTGTATGTGAAGATAATGGACAGCAGAGCATCTGAGAGATTATAGGGATTAGTAGACCATCTCTGCAAGTGGGCACAGGCCTGAGATCACTATAACAACGGGTGTGATCATCAGGGGATTAGCCATCATGTGTACCAGCCTGTCGCAGATATGGGTTACCACATGCTGGTTACCCCTGGCACTGGTCATCACTGACAACCAGTGTTGTTGCTTAAACAACACTACTGGGGTATATAAGATGGCTACTTGCAGGGATAAAGTTAGTGAGTAACAGAGAGAGTTGATAAAGGATATTGTATATAGGAGCAGATGAATAAAGGAGTCAACTGTATAAAATAAACATGGAACAATAAGCCAAGCTGACAGAAGAAAGTTGTTGTTATATCTTTATTATAATCAGCTCACAGATCCCTCTCTGAAGCTGGTTATATTTACATGATAAATATGTACATCTAGTTTCTCTCTATATATAGAATTCAATGAGCAGTCAGTATGCCGAAGATCTGATTTTCAGCAAAGTTTTCTTGAGCATTATATGATTTATAAAGTCTCCACCCACTATGTGGTGGAGACTTTTTGTTTTAGTGCTGTCTATTGTTGTTATTATTATTATTATTATTATTATTCTTCAACAATTTGACGACGTAGACGCTCTCCAGTCGCCAATATTTATCCAATCTTCGCAACTTTTTTTCTGAACACTCTCTGATGGATTATCCTGTTGAATTTCGAAAATCAGCTAATTTGCATATCCAAGATGGCCGCCATGGGCTAATTTGCATATCTGATATCCATGATCGACGTCAACGCTCTCCAGTCGCTAATATTCATACAATCTTTGCGATTTTTTTCCTGAACACACTTTGATAGATTATCCTGACTGAGCTCGAAAATCAGCTGATTTGCATATCCAACATGGCCGCCATGGGCTAATTTGTATATTCAAGATCGATGTAAATGCTCTCAAGTCGCCAATGTTTATCAGATCTTTGCAAAACACCCCCTGATGGATTTCCCTGGTTGAGTTCGAAAATCAGCTAATTTGCATATCCAAGATGGCCGCCATGGCACTTATGTTATATAGCCCCATCGTTACTGCATTGGCAATACACTTTTAATTGTGGAAGGTGGAGACTTTCATATTTGCCATGCAAATGTAAGATCTAGTTACTACTGATTTGAAAATAGGCTAATTCGCATACCCGATATGGCCACCATGGCACTTCTAATATTGGCTATAAACTTTGAAATTGTAAAAGATGGACATATTTGTCATGTATCTAATCATTATTATTCTTAAACAGTTCAATGACATAAACACTGTACAGTCCCCATTATTCATCTGATCTTCATATTTTTTTTTCTTTACTCTCTGATGGATTACCCTGGTTGGGTTTGAGTGGCTAATTTGGCTCTTTTTTATAACATGACACCTTGCTATCATAGACGCTGTAGACATGATAGACGTCAATATTTATAAAATCTTCAAAAAATGTTGTTGTTAATTTTTTGGGGGATTATCCTGGTAAGTTTGAAAAAATTGCTAATTTGCATATATATAACTTGATCACCATGATCACCTGGGCTCTTCCTTACAAATTGATGTAAATGCTACCAGATCTTGAATTTAAAAATAATTCATAGCGCAAAGGGTTTACACACACGCTTGCAAATACTGGATATGGTCGCACCATAGCCTCAAACTAGCAATTTATTATAAATTTTGTGACTATATTTTTCAAACTGATAGAAAGGGTTTAGAAATAAAAATAATGTTGAGTAACGTTGGAAATATATCTACGAACAGTTTGAAAATTTTAGGATGGACAAACTAATAATAAAAAATATTTATGGTCGGTTCATTAAAAATAATTTGATCTTTTTCTGCTTACAGAATGCAACAAAGCTTTATCAAAATAAGTGAGAAGTCTGTCCTGCTACCTCAGAAGGTTGCTAGGAATTGTGATTACACCTGAGATATACACCATATGATATTCCAAGGAAAATGGTGAACTACCAATGTACCAGCCTGCTGAGCTGTCCGAAGACCAAATATCCCACACATTGTTATTCCACCAGGAAAGAGATCAGAGAACCCATTTCATGATTTTGAGTAACGTTGGAAATATATCTACGAACAGTTTGAAAATATATCAATTAACCCGGAGTACCGAAATATCACTGCTTTTGTTAAAAAAGAAATATTCCATTTGTAATATTTTTTTGTTTTGTTTACTGGATTTCTGGTAATATTAGCGAGGTTTTATTTTTTAAGTTCATAAAAATATACGGGTCATATCTGAAAAATATCTGGGTCGGGGCTAGGAATTACAATTTTAGAGGAATGCCAACAGAGCACTCACTTGCTTATGTTTTTAATTGTCTGTCTGAAAATTTATGTGGCCACCCGGAACTGTATTTACAAATAATTATAACAAACATTAATTCTAAAAAATGGCATAGGAAACGGACGGTGTAGTGATGATAATAATTATTCAGCAACTTGTCTAGTGTGTGCCTTAATTTTTAGCCCTATATTTTAGCCCTCTCTCGGTGGCAGATAGCCTGTGTTGATTCAATTTTGCTCCAGATACCGATGTTGCATCACTAACACCTTGGCATCAAAAACAACCACTTTAGTGTCATGTTTCATGTTAACTCGCCGCCTTCTAATGTGGCCACAACATCCATACCCTGACACTCACCCTGATATCTCCAGAATTTTTTTTTGCATTCACTCTGTATTTAACTTACTAAATACTAGTATACATTCTTAGGCTGCATAATTTTTTTCAGAAAGTTCGGAAAAATATCTGAAAAATATCTGGGTCATGGCTGCCTTCTTTAACTTTTTTTCATCAAATTCAGACCTTGTCACCCGGATTTCAATAAAACTGCGCTTCTGTAGTATCCCCCGCCCGTAGGGGAAGGAGGATTTTAGTCGCACCAGGATTCCGTCAGGCGTTACGTTTTCTTGTGGCCGCAAAAACTACTGGTAAATTAGTTTTGAAATTTTAACATGACATTCCAAGCAGCATGTGGATGTGCAAGTGATTTTTACCCCTCGGCCCGCTGGGCCCTGAGGGGTATTGTCGTCCCTGCACGCGCCGTCTCCGTCTTTTTAGCTACTACACCAACATGGTGCAACAGATTGAATTCATTATTGAATTATTCATTCAAACATTCAAACCCTCCTGGCACTTTTTTACCCAAGGTCAAAGGTTCAAAAAAATTCTTGTTAACGCCATAACTTGAAAAATAATAATTGGATCTCTCCATTTTTTTACGTGAAGTTACCCATGAGTACGGAGATCACATGATTAGATTTTCAGCTTTCCACCAATAATCAAAATGGCCGCCACCTGGCGATTATTATTTCTTTTTCGACTAATTTTTTTTTTCTGAATCCCCTTGAAACCTGGTACCGGTATATAGGTTTTCAGGGTTTGCGAGTCTATTGTCATTGTCCTTTTTCATGTGCGATCCAAACTCTTGATATAGCGGCCATCTTGATTTTATCATTTTTCAAGGTTTTACTGAAATTCAAAGTGGCCGCCATGGATGAACTTCATAATTTTTTGTCGTCGCAAAAACAAAAAATTGAAGTCATAAATAATTCACATTTCACAATCACCATCTGGAAATGTGCAGGAGATTTTACTGAAATTTAAAATGGCCACCACAAGTGAACTTTGTGACCGCAAAAACTGTTAGCCTAATTTATGGCGGGGGATGGTATAGGACTTCAGGCCTCTTGTTCACCTGGTGGCCATCTTTAATCTTATTTCATCAAACTTGGACCTTGTTACCGTGATAACTTCAATGCCAATTATGATATATAAATACCCAATATTTGACATACCAGAGATGCCAGTTTTGAGATTTTTATGATAGTTAATGACCTAAAAATGTTTTTTTTCAATCTAAAACAAGTTTTTTCGACTTCAAAAAAAAATAAATCCGGATTTTTTCCCATGACCCACTGGAATCTCTGCATACTGAAGGGTAGTATTATTTCCTAGATTGCATAATGTTTTGGAAAAAATCAGAAAATTTTTCAGGTCATGGGGGTCATCATTAATTTTCTTTCGTCAAATTATGACATTCTCACCCTGATTACTTCAAAGCTGCTTGTCTGAGGTATAGCCGTATAGAATTCTGCCATATAGGCTTTTGCTTGATACATGTAATATCACTTGATATTCACATGTATAAATTAATTATATGCTGACATAAAAAAAACTTATTAAAAACTAATATTTTAAAAGTGGCCTCTTCGATGTACTAGTTACGTTAACAGTTATTTCTTGTTATTTATAAAACAGGTGGATGTGTATCACTATTCACTATTTTCTTTATTTAGCTTAGTAATGTTAAAACTTTTGCTAGAAAAAATATTCTATTTGTAATATTTTTTTGTTTTGTTTACTGTAGATCCGGCAATATTAGCGAGGTTTTATTTTTCGCGAGGAGGACAATTTAAGAATCTTGCGAAAATTATTATTATACTAGCGCTACTATCATCTAAATTGATAATTTGCAAATTCTAGACTTCACGAAAAGTTCCAAAATCACGAATTCGCGAACATCTAAACGCGAAAATCACCAGATCTACAGTACATAAGATTTTTATTGATACATAAGCCTACATTTAATGGGGAGTCAAATACATCTGAATTATTTTCATCGCTGAGTTTATTGTACCGGGTACTGGAAATGTTGCAAATAACACGCCTCTGAGCTAGGGACACCTGAGGATTTAGACGTGCTAGAAGACTTTCTTTTCATTTCAAATAACGCTGAAAATGATTGCCCCGAAGAAGTGACAAACTGTATATAGTATATAAAATATAGGCCTACAGGGCTATAAAAGAAAATAAAAAAAGTTGTTTATATGATTTTACTTGTTTTGTTAGAGGGACTGGCCCACGCTAAAATCATCAAAAAATCGGTGATTTTATTTCGGGTTCTTAATATGATCATATGATGTAAACATGTACATAGACTAGAACTGCAAATTTTTATAATTTTTGTGCTGCTCATTCACTAGTTAGGCTAGATATAGAGACGAAATTCCTAATTTCTAATTATTGACAACCATGTCAAAAATAGGAAATGTGGGAATTTCGTCTCATCTAGTCTAACTGATGAATGCGCAGCACAAAAAATATAAAAATTTGCAGTTCTAGTCTATGTACATGTTTACATCATATGGTTATATTAAGAACCCGAAATAAAATCACCGATTTTTTGATGATTTTAGCCTCGACCACTGGCGGCCATTTTGGATTTTTAATTTAGTGTGAAATTTGTCATCCTTTGGTGAGAGATTACATTTTATTTTATATTCATGGTCCAGTCGTTTTGCATTTCTTGAGTTAAGTAAATATTACAAAATTCAAAATGGCCGCTGAACGGCCATTTTAAAATTGTTTGATCCCAAAAGTTAATTAGGTCATTGGCTGACATAGCTGAACATATTTGCCAAATTAAAAGATCTGATGGCAACTTTTTCCTGAAATGCGCTAACAAACATTTCTTCGATAGTGGCCATAGTAATTAAAGGGTTGATGATATGGGAATCAAAGTGTCACCAAAACAATTCCCAGTGGTATGTGACGGCTATGTGAAGTATGAGGTAGCAGAAGTTGATAGATTAGTAGCTATCTTGAAAACAAATAACTGCGGCGGCGGACCGTGTGGAATACAGTAAGCAGCCCTCCTCGGCGAGGAGATAAACTAGAAATAAATTACATGAGGCCAACCAAGAATAAATTACAATTATGTCCCCCCCCCCCGATTCACTGGTGCCAGAGCTTGTGCTGGTTAGTTCTCAAACAGGAATCTAGAAAAAATAATAAACCCACATTATGAGCTGACTGATTATCATCGTTAGAATCCCCTTCACATCCGGTCTGTATGCTTACATGCCTTATCCCTCGTGTTATATAGGCCTATACATAAAATCGGAACAAGACTTGGGGTTTGTTGTCGTGAAAACAGGGTCTGGGGCATTTGGACTGGAAATGGCCGATTACACGTGTTCTTACGTGAACAGTAAAAGGTTTGGCTAGAAAATGGTTTCAAACCAGCCATTATCGGAATTATATAGATGAAAACGTGCAGTCCTGTTAAAATAATAACTAGGACTATCGCCGGATCAAGGAGATGGCACAGTGGAACATACATGGCATACAGAATAAGTCTGTGATGGCAGGCCTAGCGCATACACACCCCTCACATAGGCTTATACAGTGCTCCCTTTATGGTAGGTTGTTCAGGCTGGCAGGAATCGGTTACTATGCCAACTGCACCCTCCTTACGTCAGGAGACTACAGTAGCATGTATGTAAACACCCCAAATTGACAGATGGAGTCTTGTACAAGTTCGTAGACTGTATTTGGTTAGGCATTCATTCATATTGAAATGTAGAAAGAGGCCTAGCTGGCATGTCGCAGGCAATGCCTGCCGGGCACAGACAATACCTAGCTGTTGGATCTATTATTTTTACATCAATTTGATAGTTTGAAAATAACTGAAAAATGCCATTATTGCATTTGGTAATAGTAGTAAGCCTAATATATAATATTATCTGGCTCATCTATTTCCGATTTAGTTATGGTGTGTAAGACTAATAGGCTAAACCCCCGGGCTGAACCTAAGCTCCCACCTACAAAACCGTTAGGCCTACGGTATTACACCTGCAATTATCTGCTGTCCAATGTAAAGATGCTTTAATTATTTTTTATCTGGTATAGCCTACATGCCGCAACAGTTTACCATAATTGAATAAAAACATTCCACATTGACTGCATTACTTTTTTTGAGACCATTCTTGTTATGTCAATGTGATGTGTTCATGCCAACACGTGACATTGCCATTCTGCCCAGATTGGTTTGCTACCTTGAGTAGTCGTCAGGGAAAACTGAAGGAGAGCTGGGGGCGAGATCGGGGTAATTGTAGTGTGGTTGTCTGGCCTGATACTCAGGGATCTGATGTTTGTAGCTCTTGGTATCGTGTCTAGGTTTCAGAGCAATCGACACTTGTCGGAAGGCCCGGGCAGCCCGGCTAGAAGGCTAGCTAACTAAACAAACAAACATTGGGGCTGTCTAGCTGACTGATTCCATTCATTCATTATGTGGCTTCCCTCAATCTAAAAATAGATAGTCAACAACACAAAATAAAACAATAACAACAACCTATTGTTGACAAAACGCTTGCGCATGCCGGAATGAGACGACTTAAAACCTTTAAGCACTTTCCATCACATATTCCCACGTATCAGAGGGTAAGATCAGAGCAGTCGCCGCTAATTGGGGGATAATTGGTGTCTCATAGTCAGGACACGGGAGGACACACCTGCAGCACTGATTGTCTACCCAACGCTGGGCCGATGCCATCAGCATGTGGCCCAATGCTGTGAAAACATTAAATCGTCCTTCAGGTATACAAATAGTTTGTTTGGGTTTCTTCTGGTTTCATAGAAATGTTGATTAAAAAAATTTGTAAAAATATGAAAATTCTGAAAAAAATAAAAACAAGATTCGTGGGATACATTACTTCAGTGCGGAAGTAAAACCGAAATTGATGTCATCCCAAGGGGCTGCTTTAAAACCCCGTTTTATGTCAGAATAATTTATATTTGTTCTATTATCTTCAAATTGTAGATTGTGGGGGAGTGGCTTACGACACAGTGGACGAAAAATGCTGTAATAATGTAGTGAATGCCAAACCAAAAAATAATGCTGATTGTTGTGATACAGTAGCTTTTGATAATGCTACTCACAAATGCTGTAATAATGTAGTAAATGTCAAACCCCAAAATAATGCTGATTGTTGTGATACGGTTGCTTTTGACACCTTTACCCACAAATGCTGTAATAATGTCGTAAATGTCAAACCAGACAATCCTGATTGTTGTGACACGGTTGCTTTTAATAAAGTGACCCACATATGCTGTAATAATGTAGTAAATGTCAAACCAGACAATCCTGATTGTTGTGGCACAGTTGCTTTTAATAAAGTAACCCACATGTGTTGTGCCGATGGCGTTGTACGTGTGAGGCCATTAAATGCAGCGTGCTGTGGAGACAAAGCTTACAACACAGCAACACACAAATGCTGTCCTAAACAGGTAAGCTTAACCCTTGTGGTGCTAAGACCGTATATATACGGTTTCAAGCAAAGTTCAGACTAAATAAAAAAACACCTAAATGTGCAACAAATCGCAGTAGATGCTGAGTTGATCAAATTATTCAATTTGGGAGATGTCTATTTTTTATAAATAATGTTATTTTTCATTCATTTGAAGCTGGAAAATGCGTTAGCAAATCCAGCTTCAAATCAGTGAAACATACTCAATTAATATTAATTATGATTCATCTATAACGCTGTGCACTAATTCAGATGGATGATGGAAATTGGAGCGCGGTGGCCTCGGCCTCGTGGCTGGCTCTGGGGGGGGGGGGGGGGCAGGACAGACGTCTGTCTGCCCCGCTGGCTGGATCGCAAGTGTGCGGGGGAGCGGGAAAATGTCAGTTGGTGAGGGTGAAACTGTTCGGGGAGTTCCGGAAACCAAACAGTTTCAGCCTCACCAACTGAAGAGGGTAAAGACGCTTCTCCCCACAGATCAATAGTTAAGCCACCGCACCATTTGAGGTGTTGTAAAGCAGGCTTCCGGTTGTGATATAGCGAGTACTGTAGGATGGGGGATGGTGCTACCCGTGCTTCATTTCCCTCTACCTTGTACAAATCTGGCTGCCCTGTATACTTTGAAGGTTGTAATATCACTCTGTATAAAGGTGTCCCACACAGCTGCTGCGTATTTCAGGTTGGAACAAACAAGTGAGAAATAAGCCATTTCTTTTGAGGCAACAGGGCATCCGCTAAGGTTTCTGCGGGATGGAACCAGGATGTGACTGGAAACTGGTGGCAAGTATGGTGGCCTGAATTTTGAATCGTAAAACGTATATTATATGACCTTGAATCGTAAAACTCCCCCCCCCCCCCAAACGGATTCGTGACGCGAAAACATTATCAAACGAGGTATGATATGATTATTTGTGATTTTTAGTTGTGCAAATTCTTATTTCTCGAAGTCGGATATTTTGGCGGCCATTATAAATTTACTAAATCTGCGAGGTTCCGGTCTGAAATTTCGGGGTTGAGATCAAAATTGTATTTAAAATGTCAAAACATTGCTCTGTGACAAATTTGTGTCTTGTATCCATCTGGGATAAATAAGTTTGTAATGACTATTATTTATCTTTTTTTACATTTTTTTGTCATATTTGACCTTCAAAATCACTTTTCTGGGTGACCTTGACCTTGAATCGAAGGTATTATATTATGATTCTTTGTGATCATTTTTTGCAAGGTTGTGAAATTCTCATTTATCATGGCGGCCATTTGGCGGCCGTTTTGAATTTGCTCAACTCACGAGGTTCCGGTAAGAAATTTTTGGGGTTGAGACCAGAATTGGAGAATAAATAAAATGTCAAAACCTTGCTCTGTTCCAAATTTGCGACTTGTATCCATCTGGGAACATCTGAGAGATTTGCCCAATGAATATTTAAACCAAATGACTATAATTAAGCCAGCTATTTTACACATTTTCTTTTTTTCAGCATGTGATACCTGTTTAAGTTGAAGTACGAATATTCCGGAAAATGGGGGACGTGGAGTCTTTGTTGGATCAATGTTGGTTCAGCATCGTAGACGACAGAACAGCTTAGACACTACATGTGATATGCGTGGATCTAAAAGATGATATGTGCATATCCTATATTTAAGTAAATGACTCTTATTGTTTTCGTAGGAATATTATTTCCCTTCTCGTACAATGTTATTAATAGAATATGTGTATTATCTGTTTTTCTCACACACTGATTTATACTGATCCCTGGAAAGTCAAGAAGACGTGTAAAGTAAGCAGATACTGCATTTTGGTTTTGCACGGCAGTATGGCCGTATCCAACAAACATGATGCGTTCCCTCAATGCTCATAATATTATGATGTTAGGCCATCGTGTGCGATGCTGACCTGGCCTAACATCACGCCAACATTGGGTGAGCATCTGTTGTTGCTGGTTGTGTTACCATCTACATGCTAGTGTGGCATAGGGCTATTGTTATTGTTTTGGTTAAATGTCATTTATACTGGTTTAGTAATATTATGTCACTAATCAGCAAGATTTAAAAAGAGTTGACCTCCATTTTGTAAAAATCTGAATGATATTCACGTCAGCGAGACACAACTTAAAGTGCAAATTCGAACCAAGTTACTTGGCGGTTGAAGGGTTAATAAAATATTTCCGAATAAACGTCCGAAAATCGGGCAAAAATAAGAACATGGCGGCCATTTTTATTTCTGCATCCAATAATAAAAAGCGAAAAATACTTTAAATACGTGAATACAGTGAAAATGGCCGCCAATGGTCCCTTTTTGAGCGAAGACTTCAAATTTTTTTTCAATCAATTAACTGCCCATGTGGCCGTAAATTTGGGCTCTTTAGGGATGGTACAGGGATACAGTAGAGTAGATAGTCTTTTTAAAAAATCATAGGATCTATAAAATTTGTTAAATGAAGCGACATGTTATACCAATAGCTAAGCCGACAATTACTATTTTTATGATATTTTTTTTTTTATCTGGAATAATCAGTCTAAAAATGAGAATGAATTGTCCTGGAACACTATATTTCTGAATCTGTTACACACTATATTATAAGCTCAACATTTCAAATATAACATTTATAAATGTATATCTTTATATATTATCTATGTAAAATTAATTATGATGCGGGTAACTATGCTTGAGCATTGCTTGAGATTTTTTTTTATCTCTCTATGACCTCTATTTGCAATTTTATCACTAGCACGATAGGCTTACACACAACATTTTTTTATCGCTTTGAAATTTGTACCACACAATGATTTTAATAATAGTTCGGACAAGTTCATAAATCGGGCAGTAAAAAATGTCACGGGGGGGGGGGGGGTTCATTTTTATTTTGATGTCAGTCAAAAAAGTATTAGACCTATGTTGAAGCCGTATTTTTTCAATTAATCTCAGATTTAGCGTGTGTGTTCATACTGTAAACTGTGGTGTAGAAACACACCCAGTTTTTATAAAAAATGTCATGGACTGTATGATTGATAGACACATAATCTGTTCTTTCCGATATTATTTTGCTTGAGTGCCTCATGGCTGGGTATTTTACTATATGTTATATGGCGTTTAATTAGGGCAAAATAAGGTGAAGTGGATACAATGTCATTATAATATAGACTACTAATCAATAAACTAATCAATCTATACGATCTTATTTTCGTCAACACTTTTCTATATTACGGATATTACGTTGTATTTTTTTGGTATATTGGAAAAAAATCATAAATCATGAAATGTATCCTACATAAAAAAAAACAGTTCCATACAGACTGTGATTTTACGTTCCGCAATTCCCACCGCAAGGTGAATAAGTATGTCCTGCTTTGCAATACCCAAGTATACGACCTCAATGATAGCTCAGATGACCTTATTGTAGTGAATTATAGACCATTTTTTTAAAATTAATTTTATTCAGAATATGTCATGTGGGGCATACATGTGAGGGAGCTTGAAAGGTTAACTATATGACCGCCGGTACCGATTATATTCGTTTTTTCAACATTAAATACCAGTTTTTGAACATGCTTAGGATAAAACGTGACACCAATAAACAAGACGTTGACCTATGTTTTGTCAAATCTGCATAATTTTCATTCACGTGAAGTTGTGGATCATAACATAACATAACATAACATAACATTTATTTGCCATATAAACACAGTAATAATAAGAAGCATATATGATTAATTTAGCAGGAGACCATCATTAAGACTTTTAAAGTCGCTCACATGATAGCCACCTAAAACATTGTAGTGAAAATGAAAATGATTAATTATTATCAGTGCGGCAGTAGAAATGAAACAAACAAACAAACAAACAAACAAAAAAAGACACAATAATTTAACATACCAGTAACATTTAAACACTGTTAAATGTAGAAAAAATTGATGTGTGAATACAAAATAAACAGAAAAAGACTAGCTGTAAAGATATTTTCAAGTGTGAAATAAATGAGTGAAGGTGAGAAAAATTAGGTATTAATTTTTTGACATACATAACAATTTTGAATAATGCAGGTGGAATCATACTTGGCAAGATAATATTTTTTAATATATTGACAAAAACCAGCAAAAGAATGTGTATATATTTTATCAAGAATGATACTAGGAGAAAGATTAAAAGTATTAACAATACTGAAACGTAAACACTTTTTTCTGAATTCGTGTTTTATTTTAGGTGTTCGAATATTATGACGATGGCGAGTGTTATGTGTGTGAACATTAAAACCAGTAGCAGATACAAAGTGATAAAAATAAACAGGTAATGAGCGATGTGATAATTTAAAAAGAAATTTTAGATGATTTTGTTCCAGAATATCTTTCACTTTCAGTACATTATATTTTATAAACATGGGATCAGTATGGGCCAAATAAGGACTCTTATTAATTATTCGTAGGGCTTTCTTTTGAAGTTTATATAATCGCTTTGAATCATATCCCCAGGCCAGTATACAATAATTTAAATGAGGTAAAATTAACGAGTTGTATATAGTAAGTAAAATCTGATCTGGTATGATGAACTTCAATTTATTTAGCACACCTATTATTTTGCTTATTTTATTTGATATTTTATCAATATGTTTTTTCCAACTCAAATGTTTAGTAATTGTAAGTCCCAGAAAATTAAATTCATCAACACAACAAATTTTCTCGTTATCAATTAAGAGCTCTGGAATAACTGTTTTCCTAGGTGGTTTATAGAAAACGATAAATTTAGACTTTTTACAATTTAAAGAAAGTTTATTAGATTTTAGCCATAAATTAATTATCTGAAGTTCGGAGTTTATTTTGCGCTCTTGTTCGTTTTTCGGAATATTATCTAAATCGGCTATGAACGTTGTATCATCAGCATAGATAATTGTTTTTAAATACTTAGTGATATCAGCAATATCATTGATATACAGTAAAAACAGCAAAGGTCCTAAAATTGAACCTTGTGGTACACCAGTTTTAATATTAGACAGATTCGACTTAACACCACCTAATTCAGTATATTGACGTCTGTTTGTGAGGTAATTACGAAATAAAAAAAGAGCTTTGTCTTTAATACCGTAATATTTCAATTTATATAATAGAATTTCGTGATCTAAAGTATCAAACGCTTTAGAAAAATCCAGAAATATTGCTAACGGAGTTTTACCTTTATCCATTGAAATCATCAGTCTGTCGATTAATTCTAAAGCAGCTGATTGAGTGGAATGATTTTTGCGAAAACCATATTGGCTATCAGTCAAGATATTATTCAGAGATAAATAGTTGGTTAGTTGGTTAAAAATAATTTTTTCAAAGATTTTTGAAATACTTGTTAAAAGTGAAATTGGTCGGTAATTAGTTGCTAGTAAAGGATCTCCTGCTTTTAATAAAGGATGAATTTTAGCAGTTTTTAAATTGTCCGGAAAAATTCCGGTAGTAAATATTTGATTAATAATGACAGTCAATGGCATTGATAATTCTTCAATAATATATTTTATAAGTTTACTGCTAATTCCATCTGATCCAGAACTGTTTTTAGAATTAAGACATTTAATAACTTCACATATCTCATTTTCAGTAACTAATTGAAATGAAAAAGTAGATGTGGCAGGGTTTCGAAGAAAATGAGTAAAATAAGTGTTTGAATTATCTGAGGTGCTTTTATTGGTTTTGTGCATAATATTTGATCCAATGTTAGTAAAATAATCATTAAGATAATTAATAATATTTTGTTTGTTATTTGTAACTGTGCCATTAATGTTTATTCTATCCAATGAAAGTTGTGACTTATGTTTCCTATTTACAACATCGCTGATGGCTGACCAGGTTTGCTTTACATCAGATTTATACTTTTGAAAAAGATTAGCATAATAAGATTTTTTTGCCAAATATATATTCCTTCGTAAAATGTAATTATAAGTCCCAAGATTTAGTTTTAATGTAATGTACTCTGTGCTGTCACTTGAATAATTCTTCAAATCTCTATACATTTTATCTCGAAAATTAATAGATTTAATTAAGCCTTTGGTAATCCACTGAGATTTTTTATGCTTAGATTTATTGAATTTAACTTCTTTTAACGGAAGATGTTTCTGCTTAGCGTGGTTAAGGATCCCATCTAGGATATTATAATTATAGTTGGGATCAGTAAAGCTGTCATATGTTATTATATCTTTTAAATGTGAATTTCTGATCTCTTCCTTAAATTTTCCTAGAGACATTGCTGAAGAGTCGGTCAACCTAATATATTTCTGAGTAGTATCTTCAGTTTTAACACTCAACTTGAAGGCAATAAAATAGGGAAAATGATCTGATAATGCACTGGTAAGGATACATGCACTACTATAATTTGTTTTGTCAGAAAGTTTGACGAAAAAATTGTCAATAAGGGAGCCTTTGGATTTAGAAAGTCTAGTAGGTAAAGTCACTTTTGGGTAAAAACTGAAAGATGTCATTAAGTCAAAAAATTCACTGAATTCTGTCTCGCGTCAGCGAGACAGAACTTCAAGTGGGTGAAAATTCAAATTAAATAACTCGTGGTTTAAGGGCTGTATGAGGATTGCATCAATAAATACAAGATGCTACAGATTTAAAGAAAATTAAAGAGACTTAATTTAATCCAGAACATTAAATGCGCACCAAAGACGCGGCTAATCGTGCATAAAAATAGGCCTACACCATGTGTGTCACATACTTGACTGATATATAATCAATGTTATTATGTTTATGCGCATTGCTGCAAAACTGAATACAGAACAGCTTTATTGTATGTGAAAAATTACGGTAGACCTATCCAAAACTTTGTTTTCAATAATTGAGATACGGTTGTGGTTTTGTGACCCAGATTTATTTTTTACGTAATTATGGTAGGATATTTAAAGCCAAGACAGCGTATTTTGCTGCACAAAATTTGCTCTATTTGCGCAGTATCCCAATCTAACAACAACATTTAAATCAGGGATAAACTTAATCAATCGACAGCCATCAATTTAGATTCATAATTGACGTCGACCACGTATCACCATGCAAGTTTTTATTGGACGGATATTGGCTAATATCAGAATGTTATATAAGTTCATCTCCGTACTTTACTACCTCCGATAGGAAGGTTAAAGGCCCTGTGAAGTGATTTCAGTTCATCAATATAATTAAAGTATATATCACAATGAACTATATTCTAAATTAGGAGATTATTTTAGTCCACTAATTATCAGTTATTTTCAAAAATAAAAATTGAAAATGTGCACATTTTCTGGGCTGGGCGGATCTCATGACTTTACACACAAAAAACGCCCATTATTGAATCTGAATCAACATTGAAATGGGAGCAGAGCACTCTAGTATTTATCTAAAATAGTATGAAATATGACATTGTGCAGAGTAGGTCTGGGGATTGAACGGATTGGCATGAGGTGTAGGCCTATTACAGACCAAGGAATCATCGGTTAGATGTTGGGTATGATCCGAACTACGATCCGGATCCATGATCCGTATTTACGATGCGGATCTGATCCGGATCGCACGAATTTGCATAAAAAATTACCAGAGTCTCGGGCCAAGGACCAATTCATTAAATTTTGGAGGAGATCCGGATTACGATCCGAATCCAGGATTAGGATTAAGATAATTAATTTCGCGGCGCTTTGCAGTCTCTGTCTGCCTCACTGTCTAGTTTATTCTTATTATTGAGCCAGATAAGTGACACAACTTGCTCAGCTGTTACTACATTGTGCGAGTTGAATTATCATCAGATACAAAGCAGTAAAATGCTGTAATAATGTAGTGAATGCCAAACCAAAAAATAATGCTGATTGTTGTGATACAGTTGCTTTTGATACCTTTACCCACAAATGCTGTAATAATGTAGTAAATGTCAAACCAGACAATCCTGATTGTTGTGACACGGTTGCTTTTAATAAAGTAACCCACAGATGCTGTAATAATGTAGTAAATGTCAAACCAGACAATCCTGATTGTTGTGGCACAGTTGCTTTTAATAAAGTAACCCACATGTGTTGTGCCGATGGCGTTGTACGTGTGAGGCCATTAAATGCAGCGTGCTGTGGAGACAAAGCTTACAACACAGCAACACACAAATGCTGTCCTAAACAGGTAAGCTTAACCCTTGTGGTGCTAAGACCGTATATATACGGTTTCAAGCAGAGTTCAGACTAAATAAAAAAACACCTAAATGTGCAACAAATCGCAGTAGATGCTGAGTTGATCAAATTATTCAATTTGGGATATTTTTCATAAATAATGTTATTTTTCATTCATTTGAAGCTGGAAATTGCTTTAGCAATTCCAGCTTCAAATCAGTGAAACATACTCAATTAATATTAATTATGATTCATCTATAACGCTGTGCACTAATTCAGATGGATGATGGAAATTGGAGCGCGGTGGCCTCGGCCTCGTGGCTGGCTCTGGGGGGGGGGGGGGGGGGTGGGGGGGGGCAGGACAGACGTCTGTCTGCCCCGCCGGCTGGATCGTAAGTGTGCGGGGGAGCAGGAAAATGTCAGTTGGTGAGGGTGAAACTGTTCGGGGAGTTCCGGAAACCAAACAGTTTCAGCCTCACCAACTGAAGAGGGTAAAGACGCTTCTCCCCACAGATCAATAGTTAAGCCACCGCACCATTTGAGGTGTTGTAGAGCAGGCTTCCGGTTGTGATATAGCGAGTACTGTAGGATGGGGGCTGGTGTTACCCGTGCTTCATTTCCCTCTACCTTGTACAAATCTGGCTGCCCTGTATACTTTGAAGGTTGTAATATCACTCTGTATAAAGGCTGCTGCGTATTTCAGGTTGAAACAAACAAGTGAGAAATAAGCCATTTCTTTTGAGGCAACAGGGCATCCGCTAAGGTTTCTGCGGGATGAAACCAGGATGTGACTGGAAACTGGTGGCAAGTATGGTGGCCTGAATTTTGAATCGTAAAACGTATATTATATGACCTTGAATCGTAAAACTACCCCCCCCCCTAAACGGATTCGTGACGCGAAAACATTATCAAACGAGGTATGATATGATTATTTGTGATTTTTAGTTGTGCAAATTCTTATTTCTCGAAGTCGGATATTTTGGCGGCCATTATAAATTTACTAAATCTGCGAGGTTCCGGTCTGAAATTTCAGGGTTGAGATCAAAATTGTATTTAAAATGTCAAAACATTGCTCTGTGACAAATTTGTGTCTTGTATTCATCTGGGATAAATAAGTTTGTAATGACTATTATTTATCTTTTTTTACATTTTTTGTCATATTTGACCTTCAAAATCACTTTTCTGGGTGACCTTGACCTTGAATCGCTTTCGTAATGCGAAAGCACTACAAAACAAGGTATTATATTATGATTCTTTGTGATCATTTTTTGCAAGGTTGTGAAATTCTCATTTATCATGGCGGCCATTTGGCGGCCGTTTTGAATTTGCTTAACTCACGAGGTTCCGGTCTGAAATTTTTGGGGTTGAGACTAGAATTGGAGAATAAATATTTAAAATGTCAAAACCTTGCTCTGTTCCAAATTTGCGACTTGTATCCATCTGGGGAACATCTGAGAAATTTGCCCAATGAATATTTAAACCAAATGACTATAATTAAGCCAGCTATTTTACACATTTTCTTTTTTGCAGCATGTGATACCTGTTTAAGTTGAAGTACGAATATTCCGGAAAATGGGGGACGTGGAGTCTTTGTTGGATCAATGTTGGTCCAGCATCGTAGACGACAGAACAGCTTAGACACTACATGTGATATGCGTGGATCTAAAAGATGATATGTGCATATCCTATATTTAAGTAAATGACTCTTAATGTTTTCGTAGGAATAATATTTCCCTTCTCGTACAATGTTATTAATAGAATATGTGTATCATCTGTTTTTCTCACACACTGATTTATACTGATCCCTGGAAAGTCAAGAAGACGTGTAAAGTAAGCAGATACTGCATTTTGGCTTTGCACGGCAGTATGGCCGTATACAACAAACATGATGCGTTCCCTCAATGCTCATAATATTATGATGTTGGGCCATCGTGTGCGATGCTGACCTGGCCTAACATCACGCCAACATTGGGTGAGCGTCTGTTGTTGCTGGTTGTGTAACCATTTACATGCTAGTGTGGCATAGGGCTATTATTATTGTTTTGGTTAAATGTCATTTATACTGGTTTAGTAATATTATGTCACTAATCAGCAAGAATTGAAAAGAGTTGACCTCCATTTTGTAAAAAATCTGAATGATATTCACGCATTTGAAGTTGTGAATCGCGTCAGCGAGACACAACTTGAAGTGCAAATTCGAACCAAGTTACTTGGCGGTTGAAGGGTTAATAAAATATTCCCGAATAAACGTCCGAAAATTGGGCAAAAATAAGAGCATGGCGGCCATTTTTATTTCTGCATCCAATAATAAAAAGCGAAAAATACTTTAAATACGTGAATACAGTGAAAATGGCCGCCAATGGCCCCTTTTTGAGCGAAGACTTCAATTTTTTTTTCAATCAATTAACTGCCCATGTGGCCGTAAATTCGGGCTCTTTAGGGATGGTACAGGGATACAGTAGAGTAGATACAGTCTTTTTAAAAAATCATAGGATCTATAAAATTTGTTAAATGAAGCGACATGTTATACCAATAGCTAAGCCGACAATTACTATTTTTATGATATTTTTTTTTTATCTGGAATAATCAGTCTAAAAATGAGAATGAATTGTCCTGGAACACTCTATATTTCTGAATCTGTTACACACTATATTATAAGCTCAATATTTCAAATATAACATTTATAAATGTATATCTATATATATTATCTATGTAAAATGAATTATGATGCGGGTAACTATGCTTGAGCATTGCTTGAGATTTTTTTTTATCTCTCTATGACCTCTATTTGCAATTTTATCACTAACACGATAGGCTTACACACAACATTTTTTTATCGCTTTGAAATTTGTACCACACAATGATTTCAATAATAGTTCGGACAAGTTCATAAATCGGGCAGTAAAAAATGTCACGGGGGGGGGGACATTTTTATTTTGATGTCAGTCAAAAAAGTATTAGACCTATGTTGAAGCCGTATTTTTTCAATTAATCTCAGATTTAGCGTGTGTGTTCATACTGTAAACTGTGGTGTAGAAACACACCCAGTTTTCATAAAAAAATATAATGGACTGTATGATTGATAGACACATAATCTGTTCTTTCCGATTTTATTTTGCTTGAGTGCCTCATAGCTGGGTATTTTACTATATGTTATATGGCGTTTAATTAGGGCAAAATAAGGTGAAGTGGATACAATGTCATTATAATATAGACTACTAATCAATAAACTAATAAATCTATACGATCTTATTTTCTTCAACACTTTTCTATATTACGGATATTACGTTGTATTTTTTTGGTATATTGGAAAAAAATCATAAATCATGAAATGTATCCTACATAAAAAAAACCAGTTCCATACAGACTGTGATTTTACGTTCCGCAATTCCCACCTCAAGGTGAATAAGTATGTCCTGCTTTGCAATACCAAAGTATACGACCTCAATGATAGCTCAGATGACATTATTGTAGTGAGTTATAGACCATTTTTTTAAAATTAATTTTATTCAGAATATGTCATGTGGGGCATACATGTGAGGGAGCTTAAAAGGTTAACTATATGACCGCCGGTACCGATTATATTCGTTTTTTCAACATTAAATACCAGTTTTTGAACATGCTTAGGATAAAACGTGACACCAATAAACAAGACGTTGACCTATGTTTTGTCAAATCTGCATAATTTTCATTCACGTGAAGTTGTGGATCGCGTCAGCGAGACAGAACTTCAAGTGGGTGAAAATTCAAATTAAATAACTCGTGGTTTAAGGGCTGTATGAGGATTGCATCAATAAATACAAGATGCTACAGATTTAAAGAAAATTAAAGAGACTTAATTTAATCCAGAACATTAAATGCGCACCAAAGACGCGGCTAATCGTGCATAAAAATAGGCCTACACCATGTGTGTCACATACTTGACTGATATATAATCAATGTTATTATGTTTATGCGCATTGCTGCAAAACTGAATACAGAACAGCTTTATTGTATGTGAAAAATTACGGTAGACCTATCCAAAACTTTGTTTTCAATAATTGAGATACGGTTGTGGTTTTGTGACCCAGATTTATTTTTTACGTAATTATGGTAGGATATTTAAAGCCAAGACAGCGTATTTTGCTGCACAAAATTTGTTCTATTTGCGCAGTATCCCAATCTAACAACAACATTTAAATCAGGGATAAACTTGATCAATCGACAGCCATCAATTTAGATTCATAATTGACGTCGACCACGTATCACCATGCAAGTTTTTATTGGACGGATATTGGCTAATATCAGAACGTTATATAAGTTCATCTCCGTACTTTACTACCTCCGATAGGAAGGTTAAAGGCCCTGTGAAGTGATTTCAGTTCATCAATATAATTAAAGTATATATCACAATGAACTATATTCTAACTTAGGAGATTATTTTAGTCCACTAATTATCAGTTATTTTCAAAACTAAAAATTGAAAATGTGCACATTTTTTGGGCTGGGCGGATCTCACAACTCATGACTTTACACACAAAAAACGCCCATTATTGAATCTGAATTAACATTGAAACTGCATCGGGGATATGTTTCATGTTTCTTGTATTTGTACATGAGCTGAACTAGATTTCTATTCATTTCAATATGCCTGCATCGACAGGGTGAACAAGGGGCGAGTGAATGCTAGACGCTGGCCAGGAGCGGTCGAGGTGATGGCCATCAATTCTAGTGCTGCGCCTGCATTCAGGTAGCGTTGGACCGGCGTTCCGTGTTTACTTTGGTCAAGTTTATAAAATCATACAGTACATCATCAGCTACATGTACATGTAATGTACATGTATTATAAACAGCCAGGTATGTCTCCATCTTGGGACGTCACGAATTAGCTCCGCCCCCTTCTTTTGCCCTTTGGAAAATCGTTCCCAGTGGTTTAAAAATGGGAGCCGAGCACTCTAGTATTTATCTAAAATAGTATGAAATATGACATTGTGCAGAGTAGGTCTGGGGATTGAACGGATTGGCATGAGGTGTAGGCCTATTACAGACCAAGGAATCATCGGTTAGATGTTGGGTATGATCCGAACAACGATCCGGATTTATGATCCGTATTTACGATGCGAATCTGATCCGGATCGCACGAATTTGCATAAAAAATTACCAGAGTCTCGGGCCAAGGACCAATTGATACAATTTTTGGAGAAGATCCGGATTACGATCCGAATCCAGGATCAGGATTAAGATCATTAATTTCGCGACGCTTTGCAGTCTCTGTCTGCCTCACTGTCTAGTTTATTCTTATTATTGAGCCAGATAAGTGACACAACCTGCTCAGCTGTTACTACATTGTGCGAGTTGAATTATCATCAGATACAAAGCAGTAAACACGATACGTTTAACCGATGCTGGTTCAATGCTGGTCCACCCTCTGCGAAGCTGGCCCAGCATTTAATCAGTATTGGCTAAACGTGCCTTGTTCACCATGTTTACAGGGAAGTTCATGTTGACCTGTGATCGATCAGTAATGCTATGGAAAATATTTAAATTAATTTTGCTATGTTCAATTACATTATTTAATGTACAATTTTGATAACACGTATAGACTAGAAAAGGATGTTCTGTAGAACATGTGAGTCCCCGTGGGCAGCAATATATTATTCTGTGGCACAGAGCTCCATATGGGAATTTTTCTATTAAAAATGCTATGTGACATATTATATTTCCTGTAAATATGCAGCAGGGCAATGGGAAGGCGTGAAAATGCGATGGAAGGCGTTGAAAGGCGACGCGGAAGCTGTGAGGGGTGACAGAGAGGCGTTAAATGACTATATGGGGATGTATCGAAGGGCGATTGGGAGGCGCCAGAGTTTGACGAGGAAGCGTTAAAGGCCGATGGAAAAGCGATAGAGGGTGGCGAGGATGCGTTAAAGGGTGACAGAGTGGCGATGAAGGTTGCAGAGCAACGAAAAAGCATTAATGGACGACAGTGAGTCGTTAAAGTGCGACGAGGAAGCTCTAAAGGTACGTTTTGGCCATACCACTATGTCGGGCATATATGAAAATTGCTATGGTAGACACCATAAACCATATATTTTTTTTTAGTCGACAATTATGTCAATTTATTGCTTAACCTTGCACAACTGACGGTTATCTTGAATCTTACTGACAATGCAATGTCTATAAAGTACTTTTTGGCGCAGCACTATAAGTCATAATATGTCAGGCACCTTGCACAACTGACGGTTATCTTGAATCTTACTGACAATGCAATGTCTATAAAGTACTTTTTTGGCGCAGCACTATAAGTCATAATATGTCAGGCATACCCGAAAGCTTGTAGTAGACACCAAAATCGTTAATGTGCTTCAATCCTGTTAAAAATTATGGCAATTTTTAGTTTTTCGCTGTACAAAATATTGACTGCCATCTTGAATTTTGCATCTATGTCGTTTGGACTACCAAGGTCATGGCGGTCATCTTGGATTTATGCATATATTCACCATGCATTAATATGCACTATATACTCACATCTCAGTATAAATCAGCAAAAATGCACGTCTCATGACCGCGTCAATCTGGTAAATGGACTACTGGAATTTGAAATAAATAGTTTTCATATAATGTTAGTAGACACTAAAAGCAGGCATTGGTCAAAAATTTTTTTTTTTTTAAATATATTCTTTAGCTAGTCGCGTTATATCATTAATTGATTTTTAAGAGTGACATAGAAGCATTTTATCATTTCTTGTTATTCGAATTAAAACAATAGTCCATTATAATTGTTTAGATGTCGATTTTGACTGTTTAATGACTTTGATTTGAATCTTTAATGACCTTGAACCTTGACATATACAACGTGACATTATTATCACCTCTAAACCATTCTAAAAAAATTCATCACAACCTGAAACCTAATTTTAGACAAAAAAATCAAACACATCGGTTGATAGAGTGAGATAAGGCTTTTATTACAAAAATCGCGGCCTTAAAATAATGGAAAAAATTGAACCCCATGTTTTTATGTTGAAGGAACACCCGAGGACCTCAAATTCACCAATAACTCACAGTATATATAGGCCAAAACATTTTGCGCGACCATATTTGGTGGATATCCCGTCTCCTACTATCTTGTGGCCCTTGTTTTGGGGTAATTTTCGAGACCAATTTGAAATCGTAAAATTCGAGCCTTTGCATAAATATTTGTGCTTCGCACCACTCCGTATTATATTCGACATACTTGAAAATAGTTTAAAAATTTAGAAAAATAATTTTGCAACCCTTCGTAGCGTGGATCACATATATGATGTATATAGATAGGCCTCACTGGCTCAGACATCGTGCTGTCCCCTTGTTGTAGAGTGATTTATTTTAAATCGTAAAATTCGAGCCTTTGCATAAATAGCTGATCGTGGCACCGCTCAGCATTAGATTCAGCATATTCGAAAATGGCATAAAACATTAAAAAAAAATTTGGAACCGTTCGTACCGTGGGTCCCTTTTAAAGCTCAGTGTCTGAGATCACAAACAGATCACTCATTCATATGATATATTCAATCGTTCGTTCGTTCGTTATAAGCTGGATAAATTCCTGAAATGCCGTATAGCATACAAAAGGTTGAACGTAATTGATCTAATCTGCTGTTTTTCAAAAGAGACTCTAAACCTATGGTGACGACGTTGACCCATCAATAAATCACCATTGGTTTAACGTCTCGTGTTTTCTGTGTGTCCATAAGAAGATATAACGCGCAGATGGGCACAGTTATTATCCACAGACTGACGTGTCACTGTGGCTGTAATCTGTGTTTTATTAGCTCGGATAAAAGGCGACATCATCTGTATTATTGACATTTACAAAGTATCTCTAGAATCATGCGTCATCTTGCGATGATGATCAGCCTTTTGACGGCATTGCTGGCCATCACGGGTATATATTACTATGTTTTTATTCTAGTTTTATTGCTCACAAATCTATAACTATAATTTCACTTTCACTTATCAGTTTTTAAAAAGAAAATTGACGTACAAAGACTTATTTTTGAGCAAGATGTAAAGTGTATTCGATAAATAACGTCATGTAGACGTGAACATGGATAGGCCTAATTATGCATGAATAGACATGGTCCAAATTATGCTCGTGTATAGTATTTAAATATGAAACCATAACTCTTTCAGTTGCATAGATGTAGGTCTATACTTTTCCAGAGATCATGTGCATAGTCCACTAAGAATATCTATTTTTTTCTCTCATTTCCATTAGAAAAGTGAAGATAAATCTTAACTTTTCTCAATCTCACGAGTCTCAGGGAGATAGAAAATAAAATGAATCGGGCTTTAGGCCACCTTTGTGCACATATAGGCTAAACTGGGCCAGGAGAACCTCCTGAGGATAGTGAGATGATTGAGATGACACTGTCCTCCAGACACAGGATTCGAAATTCGAGCCCTGGCGGTCTGAGGCCGAGCACGCTACCTCTCGGTCACGGAGGCTCCCCACAATACTGACTTTCACACGTGGATGGGGAAGAAACATTTTTGTTTCTTTCAAACCGCCGAGACCGGGAACCGAACCCCGGACTCTGGCGTGAAAGGCAGCGGTGCTAACCACTACCCTAGGGTCCCCGCCCCTCAGGGAAATAGACCTTGTCATATTGTCTTTGATTCCACAGCTCATAAATATTTATCCACATAAAATATTTATATTTTGGAAAAGTACTTTTACCATTTTGCCGTTCATAAAACACGATACTGTAGCCTACATCCATCTTATGAGGCCTTATACGTTTGTCTTGTCTTGATCCATGCAAGTTTTTACATCATTTTTTTTGATAAATTAAGATAAACACATCATGCAAATGAAATATTATGTTAACTTGCTGTTTCGTTGTCATTTTGTCTTCAGCTGTACATGGTGAATTCTGTGGATGCCCCACTTCTGGTGGACAACTTGGTACCTCAACTACAACCATGTCAGTAACTACTCCATCTATTCCAGTAACTATTCCGTCTCAAGATGGTGAGTATTGTAGTCCTATATTGTTCTAGAGCACTACAACTTGAAAATAACCCAACTCGATAGGATAGGAAATAAATTTAAAACGAATTTTGTTTATAGAACTGAACATGCATTTAAACATCTCTTAAAATACATGTTCTATTAAATCAGACACATATACATGTATGCGTCTGCTCACAATCGCAATGCATGTCCAAAACCAAGTTATATTCGCAAAATATCTACAGGTGATGATTATACATTGATATATGAATATTCGCTGCTTTTTTCAGTCTAACGTTAGTGTTCAACTGTTAAATAAGAGACCGGATGCAAATAATTTTAAATAAATAAATAAATTATGTTAACCTTCCAGCTTTGTATCCTGACTGTCAAGTTTTTCGGCGGCCTATCACTAGAATGGACGACTGCCAGATGGAGCCCCCGGTCTATGAGACTGCTTGTGATGGCTTCTGTCAGTCACCAAGCTATGTAGATGTTAGTGATGAATATATTAATCTGGATGCACAGGTTCCTGGTCGTTATAAAAACTGTGTACCGAAAAAATACAGAGTCTCAACCAGCATAAACCAATCAACGGGTAAGGTTCAGTAGGATTATTCAAATTTTCAATATCCCACAAATATGGGGTATTGATCGAATCGTGTTTCATTTTTTTCATGCTTGCCGGGTACAGCTTTCAATGCCTAGATCACTGAGCTATTCAATTTAAGTTTTCAGTTACTTGAAGTTGTGTTTTGCTACCTCGATATACCGCTACATGCGATACAAGTTAATCTGACGGCGTGTATAGCTATATATGGATGTAATTATTATATTTTGGATAAATTTGAAGTGTTCCACCTTCATATCATTGGTTATAGTATATTTAGATCAATTGAATAACTAATTTGGAAGTACGTTGTTACACATCCTAGCATGCACAAAACATTTTAATAACATTTATACAACGTCGGCCCAACGTCTTCGAAGTTGGTCCTACATTGTATAAATGTTATACAAATGTTTTGTGTTTGCTGGGATGCATGTATAAAATAATATACCTTAAAATATATTTTTTTCAGGGGAGACGTTTATATACACGGAAATAACCAAGTGTGGGTGTGAAGGGTGCTTTTTGGAAGATGTACGTATAGGATAAGTATCGCGTACGCCACCTTAGTGTGAGAGGGTCGTATCTGCTACAGCAGGTGCTAGATCCGACATTTATCTTAACCCTTAACACACTGATGTCGACTACAGTTGACTATAGTATTGTTTTCTCATGTTTTATTTGTCTTGTATAACCTGGTTTTAAAAATTAAATAGGGGCCTATGTCTCAAATCTGTGATAATTATATACATTTCAACCTAGAGTTTGCAAATTAAACTAATTTTTAGTCACTTGAAGTTGTGGATCGCGGTAGCGAGACACAACTTCAAGTGGCTGAAAATTTAAATTTCTTGGCTCAGTGCTCCAAAGGTTAATATATCTTACAAATCAGGTACTAGATACGACGTTCAATACCAAGGTGTGACGGAATATTTTTTACTTTGTGCGATTGATTCACTCACATGCATGATATATACAGATCTATTTGAATAAATGCAATTCAAACTTGTCCAGAAAGAAATAATGGCTGAAAAATGATGTTTTTTAATGTACTGTAATGTTAGCACTGTTATCATGCTATAGGGCCTAGTAGGCCTAATGGGTTTACAGTAACAGGGTTGTTCATATGTCTAAACTCACACTTACAAAAATACAATAATATAGTCCAGTCACTGAAGGACGAAATCATATGAAGTTTCAAAAAAATTACTTTAAAAGGTCTTTTATCGTACAAAAAACAGACACATAAAATGGGGAAAATTTGTTTATTAAAAATAAACATCAAATTAAACACTACAAATAAAAAGGGCTTCACTTCAAATGTTGTTAATGTAAACGTGGTTGTAACAGAGTGAAGCCCTAAGACCAAAATAGGTATACATTTACTTGACAGTCAGTTAACAGGATTAACCAGTGAATATTTATACATGTCTCTAATTGATCTAATCTACTATGAATATTTATACATGTCTCAAATTGATCAAATCTACTAGGACTATTTATACATGTCTCTGATTGATCTAATCTACTATGAATATTTATACATGTCTCTGATTGATCTAATCTACTATTTAAATGTGAACTTTGACTCTTGTATCATTACAAACAAATTAGATAATATCAACCAAACTATCAATAACAATCTAGTAATTGTTCACACAAAACCAAACCTATCAATAACAATCTACTAATTGTTCACATTAATATATTAATGAACATTGACTCTTGTATCATTACATACAAATTACATAATATTGACAAAATCTATCAATAACATTATTAAACAAGATTATCTGTTGTTGAGGAGGGTATGAAAACGGCACACAGACACAAAGTGTCTGACCCCCACAACACAAATTTACGAATGCATCGTAAGAGCACATATGAATTCCAACCTCTCATCTGTCTAATACACCATTACTTGCGGCATCAGAAACAACACTAATTCTAAATAGTGAAGTGCTATATAGTCTGAAATTTAGTTTTTAAATTGAAATTAGGATGTCTACAGAAGTGAAACTTGGAATTTACATGTAATGAATAGATAACCAAATAATTAAAATTTCCAAATGTAGATAATAAGGGACACATTATCATAACATCTATTGTATTTATAATTCCTGAAGCAAGTCTGAGTCGTGTTTTGACTGGCTGGATTCATATGTCAGTGGAATTTTATTTTCTGTAAGTGTAAAATCTGACCACAGAAGTATACAGACCTCATTTTGAGCTGACCTAGGTATTGCAGACACACTTTGAAAACATAAGAAGACCACAAAACATAGATTTAGAAGGATTTGAAGCAAATTAGGAACATGAGGAAATGGTCCACATCTTGAGTATTGCTGTATTCACTAAAAATGTTGTTTACATATACATTCAAAAGCAAGATCTAAAGAATTCTAAAAAAAAAAAAAAATAATAATAGTAATAATTTCTTACTCACGCAGTTATTGACGAAAAAGCAAAATTTTAGCTTTTTCTTCTCTTCTACGGGAGAAGAAAAAGGACATAAATCATTCACATTTAAAGTAATTCCACCTGTAAGAATGAGCTTGTGGATATTGTATCAAAAACCGACTGGCCGAAATCGGGTTGGCAAATCACTCCCCATCATGTTTTCCATTGTTAGAACAGCTGGCGCAAGTCCTGCCGAACTAACAAATGGAAAATCATGTTTGGTTCTTCACAAAGTTTATTGCATCTGGCGCAAGTCCGGATGCATCCTGCCCATACTTGCTAGCACTGATTTCAGCAGCTGACGCAAATCCTGATGCTAGAATAAACTAATTCCACCTGTAAGAATGAGCTTGTGGATATTGTATCAAAAACCGACTGGCCGAAATCGCGTTGGCAAATCACTCCCCATCATGTTTTCCATTGTTAGAACAGCTGGCGCAAGTCCTGCCGAACTAACAAATGGAAAATCATATGTTTGGTTCTTCACAAAGTTTATTGCATCTGGCGCAAGTCCGGATGCATCCTGCCCATCCTTGCTAGCACTGATTTCAGCAGCTGTCGCAAATCCTGATGCTAGATTAAACTAATTCCACCTGTAAGAAAGAGCTTGTGGATATTGTATCAAAAACCAACTGGCCCAAATCCGGTTGGCAAATCACTCCCCATCATGTTTGCTATAGAACAGCTGGCGCAAGTCCTGCCGAACTAACAAATGAATAATCATATGTTTGGTTCTTCATGAAGTTCATTGCATCTGGCGCAAGTCCGGATGCATCCTGTCTATCATTACTAGCACTGATTTCAGCAGCTGGCGCAAGTCCTGATGCTAGATTAATCAAGCTAGACAGAGAGCATCATGTAGTTGGCGTATAAGGCATGTAATAATTACTGCGGCCTGTAACAACTGGCCAAGTCTTATTGTAACTGGCCTTGTATTTATTGACTAATAATATGTTCTTGCAGTAGTTTAATTGAATAATTATATTGCTTTTACCTTACACTCCTACACTTGGATACTCTTCCGAATTATTTTAATTTACAAATTATTTATTATATATATATATATCTAAGTAAGAATTATGAAAGATTTAATTCTTTTTTTTTTTTTTTTATTATTATTTAATTTCAAAGCAGCTGGATCACTAAGCTTTACAAAACAAACAACAAAGAAGAAAACTCAGAAAGAAAAAGGTGACCCAAAACATAATTTCGTAGGATCCACTTGAAACCTAAGGTCACTTTGGCAAAGCCAGAGAATGGCCTACAGGAAAACCAGCCCCTGGGATTATTCCAGAGTCATCACAAATTGGCATAATTGCATTAATTATATAAAATGAAATCAAGAGATTATCAACTATATCTCTTCTCATTAATTTAAATTATTACTAATGAGAACGTTAAATCTTAACTTCCTAACATGAATTATTTTTAAATATCTTTATGAGCACTAATATTGTATATTTTAATTTGAGATTAAGAGTGGCTGGTATGTATGCTTCATTGACCAAAAGTAACAAAAAAAGAAAACTCCATTCAAAGAGGAAAGGTGCCAAAAACATAGTTTTGACAAAGACCTATCTGAAACCGAAAGCTGTACTGGCGAGGCCAGAAAATAGCCCACAGGAAACAAATCCTGAGAGGAATCAGTGGGTCCACCACAAATTGGCATCAGCCAATGTGATCATCGCCTCCAGAGTTTATCAAATCTTGCTAAATCAAATCCTAGAAACAACAATTGCTCCTCTTATTTATTTATATTATTTGTAAATTTATGTCCTACAAATCACACGATAAAATGTACCCAAAAAATTTAGGTAACAAAGATGAAACTCCAAAAAATGAGGAAAAAGGCCAAAAACATATGTTCCTGACAACAAGACCTATCTGAAACCCCATAAGGCCGCAGTGGCAATGCCAAAGAATGGCCCACAGGAAAAACAGTTCCTGAAAGGAATCAGTGAGTCAACCACAGATGGCGGCCGAAATGTGGACGTGCCAACTTGCTTCCATCAAAATTCCTGTACAGCAATTTCTTGACTATTTGTGTGCCAAAATTGACAATTTTATCCGGAAGTTCACACCCAGTTACCCAGAGCCCCCATAGCCTGGGATCTGGAACAGCATCCTTTTTGAGTGGAATGTGCAGCTGCATGCTGCAGTGGAACTGCATGGAATCTAGGATACCCAGCAAACACAAAACATGTGGTTAAAATGTATACAATGTTGGATCAACATAGAAGACGTTGTTATGCGAATGTTTTGTGTTAGCTGGGTATTTGTATTTTTGTGAGGAGCTCTATTATTAGCTATTTACCCTTAAATCGCTGAAATATTTTTGTATAAACCATGGGGGTTTTTCAAGTTGAAATAATCACAAATGTCCTAATAGTTAGCTGTTCCCGGTTCATTTGAATACCAATGTTATGGGACTTTGGGTAGGCCTATATAGGAAATATTGTTGAACACAACTGATAACTGATGTTTTTTCTTTTTAAAATAATTATTTTAAAGTTGGTCAATGTTGATTTATACAGGCCGTTGTAGCGCCGTAGGCCTTGTTAGCGTTAGCCATTACGAAACGAATGAGCAATATTATAAGATTTTGTAGAAGCTGGGCAGCATGTACATGTTTGGAATGGATCGACCAGTCATGGATAAATTATACAGTGATATAGGGTAGTATATATTCAGAACAACGCGAAGCTATATCCAGCAAATATTTGAAGTATTAAACGGTATTTGAAAAAATATATATTTAATTATATAATATAAAATGAAAGTAAATAAATTGAGTAATTTCTCGGATTGATTTTTCAAGCAATCGTTTCTAGCAAAGCTCCAAACTGAGTGGAGTTTAACCACTTTCTTAATGAATCTTGGAACCATGAATAACATTTACTCTACGTAAACCTTAACTCTTCTGCTTGTTAGTTAATTGAAGTATCTTTTTATTTTTTTAATTTATTTAGCTCAGTATGACGAATGGGACTGGCAATATAAAAGGTGAGTGTAAATCAGTTTTTCAGAGAAATATCGTTGTTTCTTCCTGCTTAATACACAATAAAATCATTTTCCCAAAGAATGTTTTAACGAGATCTATCAAAAAATCTGGAATCTAAAATAATCTATATTGATAAACATAAAACAATGTTTGCATGTCATAAGAATTTATCTTTGTTCTACTCTCTTCATATTGTAGATTGTGGGGGAGTGGCTTACAATACAGTCGACGAAAAATGCTGTAATAATGCAGTGAATGCCAAACCAAAAAATGCTGATTGTTGTGATACAGTTGCTTTTAATAAAGTGACCCACAAATGCTGTAATAAAGTAGTAAATGTCAAACCAAAAAATGCTGATTGTTGTGATGCGGTTGCTTTCAATAAAGTGACTCACAAATGCTGCAATAAAGTAGTAAATATCAAACCAAAAAATGCTGATTGTTGTCATGCTGTTGCTTTCAATACAGTGGAAAAAATATGCTGCAATAAAGTAGTAAATGTCAAAACAAAAAATGCTGATTGTTGTGATACAGTTGCTTTTAATAAAGTGACCCACAAATGCTGTAATAAAGTAGTAAATGTCAAACCAAAAAATGCTGATTGTTGTGATACAATTGCTTTTAATACAGTGACCCACAAATGCTGTAATAAAGTAGTAAGTATCAAACTAAAAAATGCTGATTGTTGTGATGCGGTTGCTTTCAATAAAGTGGAAGAAATATGCTGTAATAAAGTAGTAAATGTGAAACCAAAAAATGCTGATTGTTGTGATGCAGTTGCTTTTAATAAAGTGACCCACAAATGCTGTAATAAAAGAGTAAATGTAAAACCAAAAAATGTCGATTGTTGTGATGCGGTTGCTTTCAATAAAGTGGAAGAAATATGCTGTAATAAAGTAGTAAATGTCAAACCAAAAAATGCTGATTGTTGTGATGCGGTTGCTTTCAATAAAGTTGAAGAAATATGCTGTAATAAAGTAGTAAATGTCAAACCAAAAAATGCTGATTGTTGTGATGCGGTTGCTTTCAATAAAGTGGAAGAAATATGCTGTAATAAAGTAATAAATATCAAACCAAAAAATGCTGATTGTTGTGATACAGTTGCTTTTAATACAGTGACCCACAAATGCTGTAATAAAGTAGTGAGTATCAAACTAAAAAATGCTGATTGTTGTGATGCGGCTGCTTTCAATAAAGTAGATGAAATATGCTGCAATAAAGTAGTAAATGTCAAACCAAAAAATGCTGATTGTTGTGATACAGTTGCTTTTAATAAAGTGACCCACAAATGCTGTAATAAAGTAGTAAGTATCAAACCAAAAAATGCGGATTGTTGTGATGCGGTTGCTTTCAATAAAGTGGAAGAAATATGCTGTAATAAAGTAGTAAATATCAAGCCAAAAAATGCTGATTGTTGTGATACAGTTGCTTTTAATAAAGTGACCCACAAATGCTGTAATAATGTAATAAATGTCAAACCAAAAAATGCTGATTGTTGTGATGCGGTTGCTTTTAATAAAGTGACTCACAAATGCTGTAATAAAGTAGTAAATGTCAAACCAAAAAATGCTGATTGTTGTGGTATAGTTGCTTTCAATAAAGTGACCCAAATATGTTGTGCTGGTGTTGTTCGTGTCAAGCCATTAAATGCAGCGTGCTGTGGAGACCAAGCCTACAACACAGCGACACACAAATGCTCTCCTAATCAGGTAAGTTTACCCAGTAAGTCATCTTAAATATCTTAGTTGGCACTTTCCGCTTCATTTGAATACCTATGTTATATGTCTACGGCCATTATAAATATTTTTTTCACACAGTGCGGGGATCGTCAGATTCTTACATCTAAAATCGATCCCCGCGCTGTAAGGGTTAAAATCAGATAGGCCTACTTCATTCCCCAGGGCCTGTATTCTCGTACAAGTTACGATATATCGTAGGCTTCTGATTGGTCGAGATGGCCATCTCGACCAATCAGAAGCCTACGATATATCGTAACTTGTACGAGAATACGGGCCCAGCTACAATCCTGCAAACAACTATTTCTAGTATCGTGTATAATTATGTCATGTGGCTATGTGATACATCGTCCCAGAAAACACAAGGCACTGGACCAATGTCGGTTTAATGATGGCTCGGCGTCGCAGACGGTGGACCAACATTAAACCAAAATGGTGTATTGTATTTGTTGGGAAAGGACAAAATCTCTTTTGATTAAAAATAAATCATGATGGTCACAGATTCTTTAAGCCAAATGTATAAGCTAGCTGTTTTACACATTTTCTTTTTTCAGCTTGTGATACCTATCTAAGCCTAAGAACGAATGTTCCGGGAAACGTGGACGTGGAGTCTATGTTGGTTCAATGTTGGGCCAGCATCGTAATTGGCAGAACAGCTATCATGGACTACACGTGATGCGTGGACATGCTAAAAGAGGATATGTGTATATATTCAAGTAATAATGATACTTAATGTTCTTCTTAATATTTCCCTTCTCGCACAAATTATACTAAATAGATTATGTGTATCGGGAAGTGTTTCTCACACATTGATGTATACTCTGCAAAGTCGATCCCCGTGCTGAAAGGGTTAAGCACAATACAATCATAGGGACTGCATGGTTATAGCCACGTGACATTTTTACACATTGATGTATACTCTGCAAAGTCGATCCCCGTGCTGAAAGGGTTAAGCACAATACAATCATAGGGACTGCATGGTTATAGCCACATGACATTTTTACTACTTGTAAATTATTCTGCTCGTCTACAAGTGCAATTTACTTTTAAATCGCCAAACAAAATAGCTCAAGAAGTAAAATCAAAAGCATTTATTTGAACCTCAAGAAATGAGCCTGTGGCTAAAAAAATTCTTAATTAACATGATCAGGCTAATCACGATGACCACGGTGGGAATCCTACCCTGCGAACACAAGACATTCACCCAATGTTGGTACAACATTGGGCCAGCGTCGCAGACGGTGGTCAACATTGTACCAAATTGGGTGAATGTTTGCGTCAGTAAAAAATATTGATACAGCAGTGTATGTGTGAGTTAACTATGTCATGATTTGGTACACTTCTACTATTATTGCTTGGGTTAAATATATTTGTAACGTTACAGTTACTGGTTTAGTTATATTACGTCACGGTGGGTTATATTATGCTATGGGGCCTATGGTGTTGGGGGACAGCTTTATATACGAGTAGGCCTACTTTAATATACAGAGAACATGTAGCATCGTATTGAAGTAGGTGGGTCAAGTATACAAGTATGATTGAGGGCCTCCCTGCATGAGCAGCATATGTCAATAGGAGTGGGGTTCGCCGCAATTTAAATATTATGGTTCAGGGAAGTAAAACGACCTAACTGTTTTTACCCTTTAGCCGCCGTTCACAATTATATTCGTTTCTTCATTTCTTTATTATCACTTTAAATTACATATTTTTAACATGTGGAAGATGAAACGTGACACCAATCAGCAAGATTTGAAAAGAGTTGACGTTCATTTTGTAAAAATGTGAATGATTTTCACGCATTTTAAGTTGTGAATCGCGACAGACAAATTCGAACCAAGTGACATGGCGGTTGAAGGGTTAATGACATTTTATGTTACACATGCATTCCTGATAGTTCGGATATGTTTAAAAATGGCTGAAAATAGGGAAAAAATGACGACATGGCGGCCATTTTTACTTCTACATCCAACATAAAAAGGAAAATATACTTTAAATACACAATTTTTTTAAACATTCTGATATTTGATGTGTGTGTTCACATACTGTAGATCTGGTAATATTCGTCAGGTTTTAATTTTCGAGAATCTCGCGAGGCGGACAAATTCGCGAATTCAAGAATCTCGCGAAAAATTATTTTTATAATAGCGGTACTAAAGAAAAATGCAAAATTTACCAGATCTCCAGTAATATGCTTACTGAAAATTGTAATCATGGTAATGTTGACCAAGTTCAAAATGTACTCCAGTGAAAATGGCCGCCAATGGCCCCTTTTTCAGTGAAGACTTGAATTGTTATTTTTAAAGGTGTGGTCAACTGTCAAAATACGCAGGACAAGGGTCCCGCAGAATGCAATAGTGCCCGTGGGTAGGCCAAGGCCCTCTTCCATAATAATACTAAATATGCGTTTCATACCCAAAGCCTCATTAAGAGCAAGTTCTCAAATTACAGCAAGTTCATATATATTTGAGCGACATCTATGAGTTAATAATTCAAAGCGCTCAGCCTTTGCCCCTACTTGGTCGCTGGCTTGCAAACAAACTGACTGTATTACTGCTGGGATGTGGAAGCGGCCTGACCTCAAGCTTGTAGTGACACCCAGTAAACACAAAACATTTGTATGACCTTATGCAATGTTGGATCAACGTCGAAGACGTTGGGCCGACGTTGTATAAAAATTATACAAATGTCTTGTGTTTGCTGGGCAGGATGACTTTCTCTCAAACATTGTTGGTTCAATGTTGGGCCAGCGTCGCCTAACGTTACGCCTAACGTTAAAACAGCATTGGATCAATGTCTCGTTTAAGTAGTATCTTGTAATCAGTTCAGTGGCTATAATAATGCTGTCAAGCTGTACTCAATAGGCTACTGTTGGCCTACACTTGACCGCCGTCCCAGGCATGCGCATTTTGCAGTTGGATGATTCTTTAATCATATTAACTGACCACCTCTATATATATGGATGGTACAGGGATACAGTACAATAGATACTGTCTACATAATTATATCTTTTTTAATATCATACGATGTAAAATAAAGCGACATGTTTTACCACTAGCTAAGCCGACAATATTATGAAAAAAAAAAAATTACCTGGAATTATCGGTCTAAAAGTCAAATGTCATGGAACACACCATGTATAATCAATATTTCGGAATCTGTGGCACAATATATTATAAACTCAACATTACCAAAAACGCATTTATAAATGTAGGCCTATATATCCATATATAATACCTAGGCCTATGTAAAATGAATTCTGAGGCGGGTAACTATGCTTAAGCATTGCCTGAGATTTTTTATATCTCTCTATGACCTCTATTTGCAATTTTACCATTAACACGATACACGCAACATTTTTTTATCGCTTTGAAATTGCTTTGAAATTTGTACCACACGGTGATTTCAATAATAGTCCATAAATCGAGCAGTAAAAAATTTCACGGCAATTTTTATTTTGATGTCAGTCAAAAAAGTATTAGACCTATGCATGTTGAAGCCGTATTTTTTCAAATAATCTCAGATTTGACGTGTGTGTTCATACTGTAAACTGTGGTGTGGAAACACACCCATTTTTTATAAAAAATATAATGGACTGTATCGTTATTGATAGACACATAATCTGTTCATTCTGATTCATTTTATTTTGCATGAGTGCCTCATGGCTGGGTACTGTATTATAATGTTATATGGCGTTTAATTAGGGTGAAATATGGTGAAATGTATACAATGTCATTAGATTTTTAGACTAGCCGGTACTAATCAATAAACTAATCAATCTATACGATCTTATTTTGTTCAATACATTTGTAGATTACGGATATTACGTTGTATTTTTAGGGGTTTTATGGCAAACAATCATAAATTATTACATGATGCATAAATAGCATATATTTGCTAATATATCTGAAAAATAATGAAGAATACATAATTATATACTTACCAGATCATTTTTATTCTATAGTTTAATTGCATTAGTTACTAAACAGTCATATTAAAAAACTACACAGTCATAACTCAAATTAAAATAAATGTGAATGCTTTTATTATTACAAAATAAGGCAGTCATCACTATCTTAATTTGTGGTAAAATGAATAAATATATTTCACCAATAATAGGCCTGGCTTATATAAAACAGCCTACCAGTTTGTCTTATGTTGTATCAAACTTGCGTTCGCAAAAAATACGGAATCGTGTGTGAGCACATGATTCACTCAATGGAACTTCAAGCAACTCTAATTTTATTGTTTAATAGTACGTTATAATTATTGTTGGTTACCTAGCGGAAATTCTACTTTTGTGTTAGAAAGGATCAGTTAGGTCACCAGGAGGCAGCTTTTTTTCAGATGGTCTCACTATCAGACTCAGATATGTTATGTATTTTTATCTGACGTTAACTCCTTTGTCTTGCACACTTTTATATTATAAAAATTGTTTTTATGTATACACGAAAAATAATGAGAGTTTCCAATACAATGGTTCATTGTTCAAGTTCTTCATCTACTTTTTACATATTTTGTTAGCAAAAGTAAATATTTTCTATTTCAATTTTGTTATTGATTTATGAGGAGTTATGAAAAAACACTGTTTTTGAATTTTTAAAATATATCCAGCGGTTTAAAAAGAGATATCACAGTTTTAAAATGTAAAAATACCTTTTTTGGCCTAATTGTTATGTCATTTCATGTCAATTAAATCTCTCACAGATATAATAAGCCTTGTCCATCGTTTAGAAATTTATTATAGACCTATGGTTACTGGTTAGGATACTCACTGGACTTAGCCAATCTAACATGATACGTCTGGTCAGTCTATCAACATAAATACGTCAAAACAACCTTTTTTTAATGACAGAAATATACCTGTTGTAGTCTAAACCAAAATACCGATACATTCTATAGCACAATACTGATAGTCTATCTTTTTATAGACCTATTACTAGACTGAGAGAATCTAGCCTATTACTGTAGCATGGTAATATCAGTCTATAAGTATAACTCTATTAACATTATTATGATTATGTCGAAACAATCCAATTTTAATTGTCGCAATACCGGTACTGGCGGCAGTCTATCGTTTCGTAGATGTATTACTGGACTCCGTCATGCAGTAACAAAGTAAGGACAGTCAGAAGAAAAACAATCTTGGCGACAAGAGCTGGTCCGCTAATGAAGGCTTGTGAGCAGTGCTCAAGGTGCAGGAACAGGTGCAGTGCATGTGATGGAATTTTCCCCTGTGCTTTTTTTTAATTTGGGGGAACGATTGCAATGCATTTAGGACATTTTTATGTCCTTGTTCTCTGGCATAATACTAAAGTTGGGATAGGCCTGCAGGTGCTGTGCATGTAAGGGAATTTTGCCCTATTTCAATTACTTAATGTATTTTGCTTTTTATCCTTCAAACGGGATCTGTGCTGCGTCACATGTGTTTGTCACTACTGTGTATTTAGGCACATTAGGCCCTTGTTTTATGGCATAAGACTTGGAAGTCGGAATAGATGCAGTGCATGTAAGGGAATTTCCCCCTATTCCTCAGTACTTCGGTTTATTGCTTTATATCCTTTAAATGGGGTGTGTAGCTCTGGCGATGTAGTGTATTTGGGCTTTTTATGCCTTTTTTTATGGCATACTACTACAAGTCTCAAAGGCGGGATAGGTGAAGTGCATGTAAGGGAATTCCCCCCTATTCCTCATGACTGCAGTATATTGTTTTACATCCTTTGAATGAATGTGTCGTATCACGTGTGGTTGCGATTGCTTTGTATTGAAGATATTTTAGGCCCTTGTTTATGGCATATAATACTTAAAGTTAAAAAAGGTGCAGTTCATGTAATAATAAGGGAATTTACCCTTATTTCTCATGACTTTATTATATTGCTCTGTATCCTGCAAATGGGATGTGTCGTATCAAGTGTGGTTTTGATTCCAGTGCATTTAGGACATTTTATGCTTCTAAAATGGGGTGCGTGTCGTATAGTCAACTCGTAGTTGACATATGAGTTAGCAACTACCAGAGAGTCATGGTTTCTAAATATGAGCTCACTTTAGAAAGTGGATAAATTTTACTCACTTTGGAACTGAGGGTGAAACGATTGCGACGTTTCGATCTGCCTCCAGCAGATCTTGATCACGCAATGATCAGGGTGGGTGATTCGGCTCAGGTGGTGGTGGTCGCGGAATGATCGCGCAATCGTTTCACCCTCAGTTCTAAAGTCAGTAAAATTTAACCACTTTCCATATGAATCTTGGAAGCATGAATAACATATTCTCCACCATGAGCTCACTTTGTTTTTGAATAATTTGGAGGACACAACTTATCTCATAAGTCTTCTTCTCCAGCATAATAAGCCCCACTTAAGGTCATAAGTATATTATAAAATGGGTGTTGCATAGTCGCGATCACAAGAACAAGGACAAATTTGTCTTCCAGTGCAATCTAGAGCTATTCAACAATTATTGACACGTGTGAGCAGTGCTCAATGGCAACAGGTGCAGTGCATATAAGGGAATCCCCCCCCCGGTTTTTTTTTGGGGGGGGGGACGATTGTAATGCATTTAGAAAATTGTCTTTATGCCCTCGTTCTCTGGCATTCCACTTAAGCTGGTATAGCTAAGGGAATTTTCCCTGTGCCCATAGTTTTATGTGTTTGTTTTTTTACCCTTGAAATGGGTTTTGTGTCATGTGGTTGAACAGGGTTATTATTTTAGTTTACTTTACATAGTTTGCTTTATACTCATGAAATGGGATAGGCCTACGGGACGTCTAGTTGACTAGTAGTTTGATTATTTTCAACTATCAGAGAGTCCTTGAATTTAAAATTACTTATTTGTTTTCTAATTAATTGTTTTTGAGGAGGACAACTTTTTTATGTGAAGATTAACGTAAGATGTAGTACATATCAGAGATTTTTTTCTACATTTTCAGAATTTGCTGGGCATTTTTATTCATGCCATAATACTGAATTTTGTATAGGCATAAATTCGGTGCTACTGAGAAAACTTTAATTTTAATGAGTATAACCCTTATTTTCAAAATAATTAAGTACTCGCAAAATAATTAAGTTTAAAGCCCAAAGGCCTGGTGACACCATATTTATATTAATTGAGTACAGCAGACATTTTAAAGAGGTTTGAGTAATAACATTTCTATTTATTATTGTTATACAATTCAGTGAATTTAATTGGAATTGTGTGACTCTTGCGTGTTAACAGGTTAAGTGGTTGACAAGTAGTTGACAAATTATTTATCATATAACAAAGAGTCTTTATATCAGAATTATTTATATTTTCTTATGAAAGAATAGTATGGAAGTCAAATTTCATTCTATTCTTGATATCATGTCATAATACTCGGGAATAAAAAAGATCCAGTGCATATATTTTCCCTTTTTCTATTATTTCAGTATATGTATATGAAATATAATTTGTTGTCATTTGTTGACATATTTGATCGTTAAAACATATCTTTAGATTTATGTATCTATTTATGGCACAGTATTTCTCATCTATAAGAGACTCCTTGCCTTAGTTTTTATTTTTCAGGATGCCTGGAAGGCCAGTGGAAAATAGAAGGAGCGCGAGAGCAATATCTCTTCCAATCAATAGGGGCAATAAAGAAAACCGCAGTGGGGAGTGGCAAAAGTCCATGATGCGGGAGTCAGCAACATCGCAGTCATCAGACATTTGTAGATTACGGATATTACGTTGTATTTTAGGGTTTTTATGGCAAACAATTATAAATTATAACATGATGCATAATTAGCATATATTTGCTAATATATTTGAAAAAATGATGAAGAATACATAACTATATGCTGTCCAGATCATTTTGATTATCTAGTTTAATCTAGTAAACCTTAGTTACCAAACAGTCATATTAAAAAACTACACAGTCATAGCTTAAATTCAAATAAATGTAAATGCTTTTATTGTTACAAAATAATTCGGTCATCCCTATCTTAATTGTTGGTAAAATGATTAAATATATTTCACCAATAATAGGCCTAGCTTATATAGAACAGCCTACCAGTTTGTCCTATGTTGCATCAAACTTGTGTTCGCAATAATGTATATATTGAAAATTATTGCACCTATCATAGCGTTGATGGTCATTGGTGGTGATTTTTATCCCATCTGAAATCACCACGTGTTGTCGTCCTGGTAGAGGGTTGTAGATAAGGGAATTGAACACTTTCCTGGTGAAAATGCAATGAACGAAGACCTTGTCTGGACAAGCGGGTCACCTTTGACCTCAATTGCAACCTGGGGTTCATCGGAGGTAGAATCTTGACGGTTTTCTGACTTTTATCTATGTTAGTACTCGGCTTGTGGTGCCTTCCCGGTGACAGACTGTGGTGATCCCTTCTGGCGGACCTCTCATCGGAGAACCTCAGCCTTGTCCTGGCAGGAGACAGGGATCTCTGGCGATCTATGTGCCTTCTGTACTCAACCAAGCTGCGAACAGTCAACATGTCACGATGTGATACAGCTTGGCTGCTTTGGAAGAAGGATGGTCGCTGTGGCATAGCGTGTGTCTTTTCCCCAGGGCAGACAAGCTGTGGAACAGCTTGTTTGCTCTGGGGGAAAGACACACGCTGTGGAAGAGCTTGTCTGCTTTGGGACAAAGACACACTCTGAGGCACAGCTTGTCTCTCCCTGGACACAGACCCACGATACGGCGGGGATAGCGAGGCTCTAAGCTGCCTAATCCTCTGGATGCATTCCCTCTGTCTGCTTCTCACCCGCTTATATCTAATCATCCATACTGGCAGGTTGATCGTCACCTCCACGTCATCGTCATCCATCTGATTACAGGCGGTACCTCTCGATGGTGACTTTCCATGCACTGGTCACTTGTCAATGGTCACTCCCTGGTCACCTGTCCTGGTGTGTTTCCGTCAGCTTTCAGATTTCATACTGCAAAAATTAAAAAAATCAAGTTAAAGTTTTTATCTGTAATGGTAGCTTTGGAACAGTCAAATGTATAGACAATGTGAACTTTTAACCCATGAATGAATGCTCTAAGTATTAAGCCTTGGGAGTCTGGTAAACGTATCAAGGGATTATTTTACTTCACCAAAGGCATCCGATCACCAGCATGTTGGAACCACCACACGAATATCATGAAGGAGATCTGTTCACATTTGACCATGTGTAGTGTTTTGTGTAACTTGCAGTATGTGTCTCCGAATGGTGCACACTTATTGGCACCGCAGAGCGATTTATGTCGGTGTGAAAAAAATGCAAACACGCATCAGAGACATTATGTCCAGCCAAGGCTAGACCTACGCAGTGCGCAGCTTAAGCTTTGACAGCACGTGCATACTGCATACTGCATACCGTAGAAGGGTATAATATTAATCAGCGGCAGTGAATGTCGTCAGCGTTCCCATAGCCTCAGTCCATATAAGGTCACACTCAGGGTCAGATGGCATTTTTACGAGTGGTCGATGTGATTGGTCCGAACATATTAAAGGTGACATATCACCCCTTGTATAGTATAATAAAATTTTTACAAGTAAATCAAAGTTGCCACAAGATGGCGCACAAGTGTTTCCATATATGGGGTGATCGGCTGTCATGTGACCCTCTGAGAGAGTCACATGCTAGCCAATCACCCCATATAAGGACATAATTATTCATACCATATAAGGGGTGGTAGATCACCTTTAATTGTAGTATGTACGCACAGCAGTACATCCTGAATTCAAGGGGTTTGTGTGACGCACACAAATTGATCGGTGAAGATGATCACAAAGGACTTGTGTTTAGTAGTTTTACTTATATTGTTTGGACAGGCTAAAGATTATTACGAACATTACGAACATCGTACAAACAATTTTGCGATGTGTTTTATAATTGTTAACGATATCTGACGGCGCATGCAGGGAATAAATCAAATGGGATTGATCTATTTCAAAATAGGAGCCTCGGGGAGACCCTCGAGTTTATAGACCAGAGTATATACCTCTTACTGATAATTCAATAATCAGCTAGGAGCAAAAACCGTAATTACATAGTTAAAAACAAAGAAATTTTCACACTTTTAAATATCTGCAGCCATTTAGATCATGCACACTCAGCGACATGAGACGGTCAAATCAGCATTTAAACAATATAATTAAGTATATTCTTGTTGGTATAAGTTTCAGGTCTTGCGAAGTGCAAATCGCAATAACGGCTGTTTTTCGTAGGCCCATAGAACATCAGATAAAAACTTTGATATGAGAAATATGGTTCTTATTTATATAAAACAAATTAGAAAAATCTGAGTTAGACTAACTTTGATATGAGAAATATGGCTCCTATTTATATAAAACAAATTAGAAAAATCTGAGTTAGACTATTTGTTAAAATTCGGGTTAAGCACAGTCATCGACCTAGTTCTATTAACCTTAATACCAGCCCATATTTCAACATATGTTCAAGCAATGGAATTTCTAATGATGTTTCAGACAAATCACTGTAATATGGACTGATCCTAATATGCCCTTGTCAAACAGCAAAAACGTGAGATTGCTCCAACGTTATTTCGATATTGGCCCATCGTCTTCGATAAGATAACACTGGAGCAACGCGTCACGTATTTGCTGGGCAGTCACGTCAGCAATTGTGTGAGTTTTAAAATACCACCTACCTATCGCATGTAAACTTTGTGCGCATGAAAAATATCTTGAAGTCATATAATTATCGAATAAAGACATTTCCCGGCTTTGCGTTGCACTGTTGCTTCAGGATGCAGTTATGCGAGACTGTAAACTGGCCGCTGAGTGAACCCTAGCACCCGAAGGGTGCTGAGAGTGGGATTAAGGCATTCGAAGCTTGTATGAAAAGCTTTCTCTTAGCCTATCCAAATATTTCATTAGTATATAATACTCATTAGAGAATGTCTGGTTGGCAAGGGAGGCAAGGAACCTGGAAACAGAAGCATTTTAGAATTTAATTAATTTTGATGCGCCCTCGGCGAACAGAGGGTCGCGGTGGTCTAAATGAGGTGTTGAATCAGCCGGTAGCTACCCTATATCTCGTGTCTTAACTCTTGAAATCTGGATGGAAAAGGCCGATAAAGTGTTAGTTTTGACAGATCCTTTAAATGAACATTTGAGACATTTCTTTTATTAAACCTATGCCTCTCGTGTACACTTAAGTTCACTTAGTATGTTTGACATACTTAAAATTGCGTTCTGAATTTTGGATCAAATGTGATCAATTTACCTCGTGTTGTTTGCCTGACTGTCTGTGTGCCATCGCCATACTCCCGCATACCCTGAGAAAGAACGCCAGAGTTATGGAATTTCATTGAATTTGGGTGGAATGGTCTAAAAGGTGTCTAAAGTTGATAATTTGAGAATTAGAAAATTCCTAGAAGCGTGTCATCTTAATTGTGAAATTAAGAAAGTTCGCTTGTTCTCTTTTCAGAGCCACCAGGGGATTTAAACCCTTGCTTTCACTCACCATGACAGTCTTCGCGGGGGGTGACAATTATGTTGATTATCACCCCCTGCGGTGACATGTGGTGAGTGACAACAGACTGTGACGTCTGTTGTTATCGTGACGCGGTGGCTGATCAGCAATAATCGAAAACAGTTTACCTCCATTTTGTCAAATCTGAATAATTTTCACTCACTTGAAGTTGTGGATCGCGTCAGCGAGACACAATTTCAAGTGGGTGAAAATTCAGATTGAATAATTTGGCGGCTAAAGGGTTTAAAAAGGGTTTATAAAGAAAAACCTACTGAGATTTTGAAAATGTGATGACTCTTATCTGCATCACATCTAATGTTTCTAATCCTAAAATAACGTAAACCCCAGAAAACAACTTACATTAAACAGTATCGCTTTATCACAATATAATTATATCTGCTATTGACACGCATATGCCTATTGACATTCATGTGAGCCCATAACCACACATGCTTAGGCTAGTTCATTTAAACCGACTAATGTCGTCACAAATAATATTCGATTTCGGATTCACTTACGCTCTTTGTTTAAAAAAACACCGTATCCTTATTATGAATGCATGTTTTGATCAGTACAGTATAGCCACCTACTGTTGTAAATCGTTATTCGCACAGATAAGCTGAGAATGCCTGCTTCATACATTGCATCTGATCCATTCTCTCATTGTTCCCAGGTAACAAAGTAAGAACAGACCCGACAAACACACTGCAAGGCGTTCAACCAATGTTGGCCTAATGTTGACCCAGCGTCGCAGACGGTAGGCCAACAAAAAATCAACATTGGGTCAACGCCTTACATTGGGTCAACGCCAACGTGTTTTCCAGGCAGTTCAAATCAGGTGACAACCGTGACATGTTCTCTGCTGTCAGCACTAGTTTGATATTTATCTGCTATATAACACTCAAAGCGCTGAAATAGTTTGCATAGCCAAGAGCAGAGTGTTTTTTAAATTTTAAATTATAACAAATGTCTGGTTCTTTCGCTGCATTTGAATACTCATGTTATGGGTCTACGGCCATTATACATCACTCTTTCGGCGCGGGGATCGACATTATAGATATCAGAAACTGACGCCTATACAGACGTCAGATTCTGAAAGGGTCAAGCAGTAGCCTAACTTTTTATTAAATGTTTTTATTTTTCACTTATTTGAAGCTTCAACCTTGTTACCTTGTTGAGTAGAAGAAAACTATGGGGATCTATAATGTTAATTTTTTTATCATGTATAAATGTATTTATTTAAGCAGTATAATACGGTCTAGATCCCTATACAGTGAAGAACACACTGCAGTCTGCTGCTGTAGTAAATTATATTAGACCAGTGACAGCAACATGATCACAAATCATTATCTAGAATTTTGTTTATTATTTTGCTTATATATTTCGGCCGGCCCCGATGGCTTCATTCGTATCGACTGGGGCTTGTAACCTGGAGGTACCAACTAGGTTCGAATCCTGGTCTATTCGAAGTAAGAGTATGGCATAGTCCCGGATTCGGGCTTCCTTGTGTCGCGATATTGCCATGATTGTGCAGAAAGCGACGTAAAGCAATATTCAGTAGTTGTAGCGGGCCAAATATATGTGTCTAAATATATGTGTCTAAACCAAATACACAAAATCGTCCTCGGGCTCCATGCACAGTATCAGGTATCGTTATATAATGCGGTATAGCTGATTCAGATAATTACACGGGAGGGTAATTAGCCTAGCGTTGCTTTAACCCTTGAAGCGCTGAAATATTTCTGTATAAACGATGGAGACCAAAGGGTTTTTTCAATTTGAAATCATCATAAATATCTTAGTTAGCTCGTTCCGTGTCATTTGAATACATTTTAATTCTTTCACTGCGGGGACCGTTTTTATACGTCAGAATCAGATTCTGACGTATAAATACGGTCCCCGCGATGAAAGGGTTAAAGTCGAACCGAAGCTGACATAGCTTTCAAACAACATTGAATCAACGTGTATTGTTGATTGGGTAAGCAGATATGGGCAATATCATTATCCTATTATAATACATTACTCTGTCGTTAACCCTTTCACCGCTAGTCCCGACAACAATCGTTTAAATCAGTTTGATTAGCCGATAACATAAATAAAAATATCGGGATGAAAGGTGTGTTTAAGAATCATGATTTGCAAATGTTTTGTCTAAAATTAACCAAATATACGAGTAGTTTTTAGACACTTGAAGTTATTGATCGCGGCAGCGATACACAGCTTCACGCAGGAAAAGGGTTTAATATAGTACACAAATTGGCAGATATACGGCCGTTATTTATAAAACATAATGTGTTTAAGCTTAATAGTGCAGTTTCAGTACTCATATTTTTAAAATAGAAAGTCTTTTTGAAGTAATCTACGTGTATTTAATTACTAGGCTTATGGCCTTTTAATCCACACAAATTTATTCAATGGAAGCAATATTAGAAAACCATGCTATTATCTGCTATTTAAATGTTCTTAATAGAGAATCTCAGGCCAAACAAATTTGATCTGTTCCTCTTTGGACAATGGCTCTGAAAAAAATTGTTAAACAGTTTCCTGGTATATAATTTATTTGTGTCGAAACAAGTCTAACAGTACAAAAAATAACCTAGTCTGTATCGAAGAAGACAATGCATGGTCGGTTTTATAATATGGTGCGTCACGTGCAGATCTGTATGGCTTATCACATAGGTCTAATTCGATATTCCCTGTAATTGTAGAGATTAATAATAGTTGAAAATTAATAGTAAAAACGGTTATGCATAATTTTTCATTATTTGGGTACTCGAAATCAAATGTATGTGTCTCATATGCCGACGGTATTATTACCAGATTACTCGGCCTTGTCGAGACCGTTACACGCATTGACAGTGCAACACCGTCCAACAATGTAGCCCTGGAAGCTTAATCATTGTTGAGCTGTGGGAGAAAAGCGACACTCACCTTGATTGATCTTTTGATAAACCTGGCTGATGAGAATATTAACATGTACTGATATATCTGTATGCCGTAGGCCTAGGCTGGCGAATATCTGATCTCTCCACATGTACGTCAGAATAAGGTACCAGTGGCTATTAATCAATAACTGACTTTATGTCAAGTACAAGTTACTGCTGGTGAGCCTTGGAATTAGAGACATCCAACTGTGAAATTTTATGATCATTGAATGTGTGAGCTTGGGGTGTGGGCCTTTGTGACACTGTTATGACTAGCAGGATGCCCCCCCCCCCCCACCTCAGAAAACGTGGAAATGTTGGTTTAATGCTGGGTCAGTGTCGCAGACGTTGGGCTAACATTAAACCAACGTAGGTTTAACGTTTAATGGCCGTCACGTGCACTCAAACAATAACACACCTGACTGAGGCAGGCCTTGGAAACTTTACTGTAAGTGATTTATATTTAGCGAATTTTGTCAGGGTGTTTTTTCCAAACTTATAACATAAGATATCGAAATTTATGTTTTTAATGGCGATCATGGAATTATTACCGTCTTGGAATAGCAAATTCAAGTAAAATCGCAAAAGTTTCTGGTGCTAATAAATTTTACGGTATTGATGATCCGGCCACTCAGACAGTGAACTGCGCTGTCTGGACTCGTTACAATCCGGAAATAGTAGGCATACAGCCCTTTGTGCTGAACTGAACAAAGAAACCCGAGACCAGCAGGCCGGAGACGTTGACCCAATGTTGCCCCACCCTCTGCTACACTGGCCCAGCCTTCAATCAACCCCCGTGGCTGTTATGTGTGGTCGGACACTGCTGCTGCCCAGCCAACATGGGATATATTCAACCATTGGAGCAATATTGGGCTAGCACATAATCTTTCGACAGATCCGTAGGCCCCTAGATGTAGACCCAGTATTAATCCAGCGTTGGACCATCGACTCGTATTTATTGTGCTGAAGCCTTAACAAAGCATACATGCACCTTTCTTAGTCGTATAATATATATATTATCATATAATAACGATGACAACCAACTCATTTAGCATTACATTAAATCCGGGGGCGATGCAGTGAGGGAGCACTGTATATCAAAATGATGGAATATGATTTGGGTAGTAAATTAAGATTTTGAAGCAAATGTAAATTGATAGGGCGTTTGTAGATTCATTTCAAATATTAAATTGCATATCAAATTTGATATTTAAATTTAATGTGTAGCTTGGAATGCCATGGGAAGCTGGAACACATAGAATCAAGCAAATTCAATTTGTAATTAAAAATTTCAATTGATACATTTAACAACATAAAATTATAACAGCTTCTGTAGACGGGTCAAAATTCACTAATTTATAGCGAATATAGAACATGAGCCTTGTGGTTGTTCTGAACATTATTGACAGTTCTATTATGTAGCCAGAAAATCAGTGATTAATTTATCATCTACCTACAGCTATTTCATTAATTTCAGTAAGAACTGACTTGGCAAATTTGTAGAACGGCGGGCTGAACTGGATCTAGCCGACATGCATAATTATAAGAAACGGGTACAACTGCTTAACATGAGATATGAAAGGTTTCCGAATAATTAATTGCCAGAAAACTAAAATGAAAATGTAACAAGAACAAGGCCCGTCAGGGACGGAAATATGCCTCACCTCTAACCGTCGTTTCGAAGTCAAAATCATTTGAAAAAATGACCATTTAAAATTTAGTTTAGTTGATATTATTCAGGGCATAACCCAGCCAACATTATGAAAAACCACACATTATGTTGAACTGTGATGCGCGGTTTTCTAGATATTATAGTCACTTTGTAATTTTATGTAGTTGACATTTTTCAGGGCATGTCCCTACCTGAAACCGCACATTTTTTTTTAGGCAAATGGTCTAGTTATCTAGCACGGCTTTTCAAATATTATGCATTATTTCAAATCTTAATGGCTCTTTATTTTATAGTAATGGTCTAGCTATCGGACACATTTTTTCAGATATTATGCATAATAATGTCAATAATGACCACAAGTCCGCCATTTTAAATTTCCAGTTTTTCCAGGCATAGGCCTACCCCTCCTGAAGCCGCATTTTTTTTCTATAGACCTAGTAATTGTCTAGAGCTAGCTGGAACGGTTTTCCAGATAATACACATTTTGATGTCAATAATTGCTGCATGTCGGCCATTTTTATTTTATTCGAGTTAAACAAATTCAGGACACCTCTAACTGAAACTGCACATTTTGTTCAATTTAGTAAAATAAAATGAATGGGGTTTTAGGCCACCTTTGTGCACATATAGGCTAAACTGGGCCCGGAGAACCCCCTGAGGATGGTGAGATGACATTGCCCTCCAGACACAGGATTCGAAATTGGAGCCCTGGCGGTCTGAGGCCAAGAACGCTACATCTCGGTCACGGAGCGGGGAAGAAACGTGTGTTTTCTTCCTTTGAAATTTGCAGTCCAGAGTGGGGTTCGAACCTGCGATCTCCGATTTTCCAAGCATGCAACTTTAACCACTGCACCAGGGACTCTGCCCTTGTTCAATAGTAATAGTCCAGCACAGTTTTCCAGTTATAACGCATAAAAAAGTCAAGTGGCCGCGGAAAAAAATCATGCGCAAATCTGATTATTAATTTTTAGGTAAATGGAATGGGTTTTAGGCCACCTTTGTGCACATATAGGCTACACTGGGCCAGGAGAACCTCCTGAGGATGGTGAGATGACATTACCCTTCAGACACTGTATTCGAAACTCTCGCCCCGGCGGTCTAAGGCCGAGCACGCTACCTCTCAGTTACGGAGGCTCCCCACAATATTGAATCAATACGATTGAGTGGGAATTTGTTTCTTCGAAACTTGAAGGCCAGAGTGGGGTTCGAACCCGCGATATAGGGCTACGACGTCACTTTCCAAGCAGGCAGCTTTACCCACTGCACCAGGGTAGGTACATCACAAAACGTAATTTTGAGTTTTTTTCGTGTTTTTCAGGATTTATGTATATGTGTGAGACACTGCAATAAAAGAAATATTTTTCTGTGTTTGTTTTTTCTTTTTGCTCACTATTACTGGTAGAAATGAAGCTATCATTGTAGAATTAAAAGCATTATTTGTTTTGAATGGCACTTTTATCACCTTTTCCGAGGGTTTCCATCGTTAGATTTCTCGTAATTACGAAAAATATGGTGCCAACTCTCGCCTTCAATTCCATGATTTTTGCAACAAATGCTTGAAGAGGTAAGTGGAACAGGCATGCTGTGGCCCCTTCTGATAATTTTTTTTACACAGGTCCCATTTTCTTAATTTTTGTAAAAAAAATGCAAGAAATGAAAATAGACTATGTCCACTGCCCTCTGAGGAAGTTCTGGAGAGAACAATGTGGGAATCTCTAAGAATTGAGATACCCGGAGAAGGCTGCAATAGTTTGCCCAGGGTAAAACCTGGTTGAAGTTTTGTTCGCCTGCTTCCTCATAGGGCGCACCGAGGGTAAAAAGGGAAGTTTCTCGACCATAAGGATGAACATCCATCTAACTGTTTCTTCTTCCATGACCCTCTCGTGGACTTAAAAAAGGGGCTATGCCTGATTGTTATGCGCATAATTTTATGTGGTATATTTGCCACTATTACTGTATTGCGGGGCACTCATTGGGTGCCCTGCAGTATGTAAAAACTAAAACTGTCAATGAGGTTCATCTCCGTAGTTTTCTTCAGCTGCTTCAAAAAGTTCCACTGCATGGGTGATTTTTTGGATTCTGTATCCCTTTTGCATTGCTGAACATTGAGGTCACAACCTTTAGAATTTTTTAAAATTTAGCTCAGATTTTGATCTAGCACAGCATTTTTCTTGCTCATTGAAAAAAGTGCAATGTGGTCAAATATTTCTTTTAGCATGTCGGCAGTTACGAGAAAAGGGTCAGCATAATTTTAAGGGACAATTTAAACAAAATTGTGATGTACCCAAACGGGGCCCCTTCCCCTACTTTTTAAGATGAGACAGACCAACCAGCAAGACCAAAAATATAACCTTCCTGGTGAAGATAATAACATTTGCAGGGTTCCCAGTCATGGCTGAGAGATGTGCATCATGTGTGCATGAAATAAATCACCCCATGGGTTTCGAAGATGTGCACTGGGAACGTAAATGCAGACCGAAGTACTTACGTCTGGGCCCCCGGGGCGTCCCCATAACCCTCGCCCCAAACACCCCTTGGCTGATGTAGTGACACAAGATGTCTACAAATTGACACAAATGCTGGCAATATGCTATGACGATACTCAAAACCGTTAAAACGCATATATAATATACATGTATAATTAATAGGGCCTGTATACCGCATATAATTATAAGTGGTGTCAAGATATTTAACTGAACATATCCGACATAGCTTCGTTTTTGGTCGCACATGAAAAGGGACAATGCTAATAGACTCACAGACCGTAAAAACCTATATATACCAGGTTTCAAGGCACCATTGTGGCCATTCTGATTATCGGTGGAAAGCTATCAATCTAATCAGGTCATCTTCAGCTCATGGGCGCCAAAATTTCGCGGATTACAGTACACGTTAAAATTTGCAAGATTTTCTATGGATTTTGTGAGCTACACAAGTGTACAAATAACAATTTTCAGTGTTATGACCGACTGGGGAAAATCGGAAACTTTGTGAAAGGAATGCTTCGAAACAGAAAATACCAGAGAATCTATATTCTTCTTGGGGTGCAGCTAAATCAAAATAACAGCAAATTAAAATACCAATTAAAAAAAATATAATGTTATATACAAGTGCAATACTGCAAAGCCAAAAGGCAGTAACTGATTATTTCACAAGTAAGCAGATACTGCATTACAGCTTTGCACGCCAAAAAACATCAAATTGAAAGCTGAGAACATCCTCATTTCAATCCTGAACATATGTGCCAAATTCAATACCGAGATGATTTAAACATTCTCCTCGAACGAGTGTTTTTTTGATAGATGCCACAATGGTCAGTGTGTCGATCATATTGAGGTCGAAATGTCATTAACTCTTTAAGTGCTTCATTACTACTTAACATTTTCCTTTCATTTGAAGTTGGCATTGCTGACGCAATTGCCAACTTCAAATGAAAGGAAAATACCTCCTCACTTAAAAATTAACCCTGCTAAATTTCACAATCTTCACACAAGATTTATACATGCATATTTGTTCAATTTCTGTCAAATTTTAGTTGTGGAAAAACAGTATGAATGCGCTTAAAAGCGTCGCCCGCACTCAAAGGGTTAATTGAATGCTGATCTACAAAGCCAAAAGACTGGAAAAGTAAGCATTTACCGTCTTTTGGATTTGCAAGAGAACAAGTTCAATGACAGTGGCAGTGTGTGGAATACTGTAAGCAGCCCACTCGGCGAGAAATTATTTAATAAAAAAAAAAAAAATACATAATTATGTACATATTTATATCAGCACTTTTCTGTACATGCAGCTAAACATTTTAATGAAATTTATTTCTTGACAGGTTTCTTGCCAAAGAAGCTGGAGATATTCTTCATGCCAGATTTGTCCACTTTATTCAGCTGTTTCTGCGCCAAGGTTAACTTCTGTCCTGCCTGCCAAATACAAAACAAAACATGGTCAGACGATGGGACTTAACCCAGTTATTACCATTGTCCTGCTAGCCAATATATTTTCAAGCAATATTCATGGCGACTAAAATATAACTAAAATTAATAAAATTAATTTTTGACAGAAACTAAATTAAGTAAGTAATTCAATTATTTTGTCATTTGAAGCTGGAAATTGTGTTAGCAATTCCAGCTTCTAATAAATGAAAAATACTGGCTGCCAATTCAGTTGGAAAATACAGAAATTGAATAGACCCATCCAACGCTGAAATATTCTTCTTATGAACCATGGGAGACCAAAGCGATTTTTCAATTTGAAATTATCATAAATGTCTTAGTTAGCTTTTTCTGCTTCATTTGAATACATTATGCTATGGGTCTATGGCCATTAAAAGTAGTTTTACTCTTACAGTACGGGGATCAACTTTAGACGTCAGATTCTGACATTTGAAGTTAATCCCTGTGCTGTAAGGGTTAAATGGATACTCAAATATTCCCACAAATCAGCTTTCAAAATTTCAGTTTCATTGTAGTTTTGTTCTTTAAGGTATGCAAAACTTACTAAAATAACCCCGCAAGAAATGGTTGCCACGGCCATGGTGAAAGAATTGTCTCTAAAATGAAACTTTGTTAAAAATATGTGATTGGTATTACATCCTAGTATTGTGTTTACTTTAAAAAAACACAATTTATGGCTTTCTCAACCATTAAGAGGTAAAAAAATATCAACCTTTCATACATTTGAATATAGAATTGCTAATCAAATATACCTTCAAATAAATGAGAAATTTCTACCATGCAAAGCAAAATGTTTTGACAAAAAGCATTTGTTGGGCCAGCGTCGTAGACACTGGCCGAACGTTAAAACAACATTAGGTCAGTATCTCACGTTGATGTTTATTGGGTTACTACTATTTGCCAATGCACATTATAACTTTGTTATATTTCAAGTAAACTAAATGATGTTAAAAATATCAAGGGTCCACCAATTTATTTTCTAAACAATAAGTGGACACTTACTTCGACATCATAACATATTACATTTTAATAGGATGCATTAAAACAGCAATGTTTGTAACTGTAATGAAAGGTATTTAGTAAGTAGGCTAACATTTTTGCTGTCTTGCTTTTTCATTCCTTTACTGTAGTCTTCAGATGCCTCTATATGTCCATCTTTTTTTGCTCGCTGTAATAAAAAATTATGTGTTACATGCATATTAGCCTTTTTTTTTTAAATTCCTTTGTCAATTTATTATAATCTGGAATTGCTGACACAAGTTCCAGCTTCAAAGAAAGTAAAATATCTTTCAGTAGTTAACATTAGGTACATGCCAACCGTTGGACTGCTAAGACCATATATACACATTTTTAAGTAAATTTCAAACTAAATAAAACACCACAAAATCATTCAATTTGAGAGAAGCTATTTTTCATAAATAATACTACCTTTTATTAATTTGAAGCTGGAAATTGCGTTAGCAATTTTGGTTTAAAATAATGAAAATTAATCCCCGAAAATTCAGCAGTACAAGTGCATTTAATGTATCACCAGGTATGTATAAGATTTTGGTTGAATTTAACTCTTTAAGTGCTTCATTACTACTTAACATTTTCCTTTCATTTGAAGTTGGCATTGCTCACGCAATTGCCAACTTCAAATGAAAGGAAAATACCTCCTCACTTAAAAATTAAACCTGCTAAATTTCACAATGGGGGATTTACTCAAGATTTATACATGCATATTTGTTCAATTTCTGTCAAATTTTAGTTGTGGAAAAACAGTATGAATGCGCTTAAAAGCGTCGCCCGCACTCAAAGGGTTAAAAGAATATGTTTTCAGTAGAATCAGTACCTATACAATGTGCACAGTTATATGCAGCTTTTTTCATAAATAACAGTGGTAATATTTTTGTTATTTGAAGCTGGAAATTGGGCTAGCAATTCCAGCTTCAAATGAATAAAAAATACTAATTAACAATTAGGCAGGGCAAGAATTTTATATAGGACAGATAACTTTGGGCCCGGACATTCATCAAGGAGATCTTATCAGTGTTGGGATCCCCTCTCTCTATCCCGCGAGTAGGATTTTTATGACCCTCATTCTCTCATTATCATTATCCGGGCAATTCCACCAATTATGAAACTTTTACAAAAAAATCTCATAAAATCACAAACGTAACCACTGCATATGGCAGGTATTTGATCAAATTTAGTTAAACTCAAAACACTTTTGTAATTTTTACATTTTTCACGTCGGCATGGCTCATTGAACGGACATGATATTAAAGAAGAAAAATTATTGAAAAAATGGTAAAAATTAAAAATCCAAAATTCTGTGCCACTTGAGCCTTAAAATTGCCTAGCTTTGAGATTTGTATGCAGTTAAGTAGTTATATTTTGTAATATTACTTTAACAAATTTGAAAAATAAAAATTCTATGATTGAAAAATAATTTGTAAAAATAAATTATGCTTGTGTACGTCCGAAACCCAAAATATACCAATTGTTCTTTTACTATTAAGTGAAAGCGAGAAAAAAAACTTCACTTAATATATACAAATAACTCTATCCCATGATTAGTTTTCAGTATATTTTAGGTTTCTCACTGGGCTGCTTTCTCAGAAATAACGGTTTCGGACGTACAAAGTTTCCGACGTACAAGATAATGTATGTCCGAAACCACAAAAAGGAACCCTTACAACTGAAATAGGAACAGTTTTCACCTATATTTCAACAATATAATATTTTTGGTTTCGAAAAACAGGCTTATGTTAATTTAGTTGCTTTAATATGATATCAACATCTTTTTTATTATTATTTCCCTTAAATTGTTATTTAATTAAGTTTATAAATATATTATGGTGGGGATGTACATCCGAACCAAAAAAGTACAAGCTTTAGCAAATGTTCATTAATCCACGGTCCGAGACAGAAATGGACATAAGGATCTAAAGCTAAGTTCAGGAGTTGGTTGTATTAGTAAAGTTTCAAAGTTCTCTTCTGTTTTGATAAATACAAGTTTCTAGACGAATGCAGTTACAGATACCCGGTATACACATTACATGTTATGATGTTTTCCCTGTGAAGATTTTGTTACATGAATATGGGTCATCATGTATGAAAAAGAATTTTATTTAGGTTTTGCCTTTTTCAAATTTTAGAAATATAATTGTGAAATGTTATAGAATATATCTCAGTTTCTAGTTATGTCAAGATACATACACAATATTGTATTTTTTATACATGGAATTCAGACAAACACTGTCTTTTGAACAATTGAAACAAGCACTCCTAGCACATTTTATGTAAAAATAGTAGTTTCAAATTTCTATTGCAGTTACCGGGTAGTCATCATTATGAGAAGTGAGAGTCATACATTTAGTTAAAAATATTGCAAGAAGAAAAATTGACAATTTAGCTAAATTATTAATAATTTTCCTTACATGGGTGTCATTATCACTATCAAATTAGGTGTACGTCCGAAACCATACAAGCAGAGCTTTCCAAAAGGTTTATGCATTTTATAGCAATCTATAAATCACCAGAGTACTTTTTAATAGCTTTATCGAGCATGTGGTGGACTCAAAATTAAATCTAGATACAAAGTGATCCCATAACTGCTACATTTAGGTATTGAATTCAGACGCGTACGACCGAAATCGAAAAATGTACGTCCGAAATCAAAGTTCAAATTATTTTTTCAACATGGAAGAGAAACTAAAAAATTAATATTCTTGAAGGACCCTTCACACATACATCTTTTCTCCAAAAATATACAGAAAATATTTCCATTCCACACCACACAGGAATTTTATGAGATATCATGCATGTTTGCAAAATGACTATTCTCTGAGTACGTCCAAAACCGACATATTTTACTAAGTTTTCTTCCAAATTACAAAAAATAACAAAATTTTCAATAGTGTTACTTGTAAACAAGACAAGACTGTACTGAAACATCACTTTTACCATTATATATATTGATAAATTTATGACTAGATATAGCACAGAACTGTCTGAAGTGTACGTCCGAAACCGTCGAATTGCCCATCCCCAGCCGCTGATAGCCGAGCCTATTTACGAGGATGCATGCTGGGACAGATTTCACGGCCTAGTTACCGAGCAAGGGAACCTTGTTGACCTGACCTAAATCATCTGTATGTCAGCCCAGATAGAGAACTCCCTTGTTGTAGTACACATGCACTTGGAGTCTATGCTTCAGAATGACGTTTAAATTGTGAAAATCGTATAATTTTTTTCCATTTAACACCACAAATACGAATTGTTCATGTGTTTTTCGATTTTAATCATAATTATAAATATCAGTTTTGTTAAATAACAGATTGTGGTAACGGTAAGCTGAATATAGATGGGTTTTAGTGCAATATTTTTAGTGGTGATCCGCGCAAAACAATAATCGTTACCATCATCTGATTTTTCTAATCAGAGTTTAAAAGTGTGTTGTTTCAATCTAATAATTACTATTATGATTATGTCACTGTAACATATTTAATATGGCTACTTTGCCCGCCTGACTGAAATCCGATCTAGGTGACTAATCTTACTATATTCATCTATTGTTATTCAAACAAATATATTATTATTTAATCATTACAACCCTTTGCATGTTGCAAATGCTGAAATAAAATTCTCATCCACTCCTACCGTGAATCAGTATTCCTGAATCGATGCTACAATTCATATGCTGCTGTGGATTAAAATTACCTTAATGTCCTCAAATTACATGTATTAGACAAAATACATGAAAATAACATGAGTGAAGTAATTATAGATTTCCCAGTATAACATAGGTCTATAAGCCTCAGTACCCTTAATGTTCACTTTGAATAAAATATCTTAGTAATAATTTTGACATCCATGCCATTCTACAAAAATAACTAGCATGTTTAAACGTGTCCTACTTCAAGATAAATGTCTGAAGTTTATTCTTTTTTTTTTAAGTCATGCTGTGGTTGGAATAATAAATCCCATTGAGACGACTGTGGCGTACTAGCCGGTTGCGCAAGATTTTAACAAGTAATGCCTTGTCAATGGCGCCGTATTTGATTAAATCTGTGGTCAGATAAGCCTCAATTAAAAACATATCGTAAAAAAGCTTGGGTTTGCCTGTCCGTCGAAGTTGTCTGTCCTCTATATAAAGTTCTTGGGCAGGGCGAGGGTCAGCTTAAATACATAGCTAAATCAGGGATTATTTTCTGTCATTCATATTACAGGTGAACATCGATATAACACGAATCGTTACAACACAGATCGGTTATAACCCTGTAAGGTCATAGACCCCAAAATTTAGCACCCCTTTTCTAGCTTTTTTACAGAATACCGTGTGATTATATCCAAATCTACAACATTTATTGAAAGACTAAACAGTATGAGCATCGAGTATTTCGCTATCGCCGACAATGCCAACACGCATGAAGTTAACTCAGCTAATGCTAAACGTTACGCCCAGCATTGAAACAATGTTTAGACAACGCTGGGTCTACACATGTGAACGCGGAACAGTGTACCGTGTTATGTCATAATGCCGGGCAGTGAGGCAAGAATAAGTGACCCGCTGGAGACGCTTTGATATTTTCATATATTATAATACCGCAAAATATAATTAGCTCATAACAAGCGTGTTATAAAATTGTAAAGAACATATTGTATTCGAATAGTTAATTTTTAGTCTAATGATCATGTTTTACATTTCTGAAGATCGTGTTATAAATTTATTGAAGATCATGTTATAATTAAGTCAGATTATAAGAAATTTGTAAAGAACGTAATGTATTCGAACAGATAATTATTATAATTAGTCTGCAGATCATGTTATAAATTTCTGTAGATCGTGTTATAAATTTCTGAAGATCGTGTTATAATTTTTTTTTCCATTATGTCATAATGTTGGGCAGTGAGGCTAGAATAAGTGGCTCAGCGGAGACGCTTTGATGTCATTGTATTTTATAATGCGGCATAATAATATTTCATAGAAATTGTGATATAAATTTGTAAAGAACGTATTGTATTCGAACAGATATAGCACAAAAAATGATTATAGTTTTGTTTACAATTAAAATTGTGCTATGTACACAAAGTAGAGAATGTTATGTATTTAAGAAAGATCTTGATATATTATGCTTACAGATACAGATTATTGCACGAAATATAATCCATCTGTAGATTGTGTTATATATTTATTAACGATGGTATCGTATTATATATCTAAGAAAAATTGTATTATATTTATAAGTTTGTCGACTTAATACGGCTTGTTAGGCCTACAAATCGGAGGAAAGGGTTAATCTCCCCACAAAGACTACGTACTGAGTGTTGTACAAACGTCACCTGATAAAGTGTTGACACCGCCAGAGTTGTCAAGACTCGCGCCTATCGACTGGAGCAAATCTCACAAACTCTCGTGAAGTATTTTCTGACGAGATTCTGTGAGAGTGTGCAAGCTGTCAATCACCGCACATGACCTGGGAGATCAACCTCTTGACATGGGAGGAGACAGAAAGAGAGGGGATATCTGAACAAATCAGCGTGAGGACAGTGATGTCAATTATCAACTGCAGAGGTGATAGCAGTGACAGACACGCCACTGCCAATATATTATACAAATTTATTATATTGTGTGCAATTAAATAATAATAATGCTCGCTTAGCATTACATGCAAATGATAATCAAGGCATTAAATACATCATGTTACACACTGCCCACAATGATATGTATAAGTATGTAATATAGAACTAAAAAATAGCAGATTCGCTACTCCTCTGCTGCATAAAGATGTGTAATTTATTGTTATTTTGATAGTGTTATTTCTGTATACATTTGTACGATAGAAAAATTGTAAAACGTAACAGTTGTTATGCATATTGTTGTTATTATTATAAGTTATAGCTGTAACATGACACGTTACACCTGTGCAAACAAGACGGCTTCTAATTACGATCGTCTTCCTATTATTACTCATCCCTTTTTTAATCGTTTTCTGGCTGATTTTTTTGTATAACACGATTCACTTATAACACGATTCGACTTATTGGACCCCAACGATCGTGTTATATCAATGTACACCTTTTTGTAAGAAAACAAATATATTGACCATCATTCTTTGAAAGGTAATATATGACACAAGCAATGCCAGAGAAAGTAGGAGTAAATCTCATATGACATCATATAATGTTTAGCTACATAAAAAAGAAGATTGTTATTAATACCTTTGATGCAGGCTCATCTATTGCAGGTTTTTCATGGACAAGATCCTTGATACTGTAATCATGCAAATATGTATTATTAGTTCTGAGATTGATTGTAAATATCATGCACTGATAGATATCTATTTATCTAAATAAAAATAGATATTAAAGTCATAAACATAAATGAGAACACTGATGTGGGAGAATTACGGATGAAACGCCGGCGTGAACTACCTCAATGTGATTACTAGATTAATCATTAAAGTGCTGAATATTTTTATATAAACCATGGAGACTAAAGGGTTTTATTCAATACGAAATCATTATAAATGTTAGCTCTTTCCAATCCATTTGAATACCTATGTTATGAGTTTACTGCCATTAGAAATATTTTACTCTTACAGTGCTGGGATCGACTTTAGTCGTCAGAATCTGACGTCTACAGAAGTCAGATTCAGTCGCCTAAAGTCGATCCTGCGCTGTAGGGGTCAATATGACACAGCAGCCTGTATATACTATCTCATGCATCTCTATTTTTAACAGTTATATTCATGTTAAAATCATAATTCTTACCCCAAAAATTCTTTGAGATCCTTGGCAAGGTCAACTGGCAAATAATCAGATACAATACCATGACCATATCTAATGTTGTCAGCTGCAAAGAAAATCATTCATGAAAGCAAAGAAATAAATTATTATCCAAAGCACATTACTTTAAATAAGACTCCAAATACAATTACTGTTAAGTAAATTACATAACTACCAGTACTCACGTAATTATACATAAAGACTGAAGACCCTACATAACACATATAACACTAATATAATAATTCATAGAAAATAGATACCATAGCAGGGATGTGATTGACTGTGTGGCAAAAAACCTGAAATAAACAGCGGGGTTTGGGGGGGGGCGCGCTGTAAGCCCCCCGGAGGAAATTTGTGTGTTTGGGGGCTTCTGAGAGCACCTGAGATGATTTTCAGAGACATAATTTAGCTCTTCATAGCACACTGTTTAACTTTAAAAAATTTTTATTACCACATTCTCAAAATATAAAAACGTGAAATTGACAGAAGCAGTTTATTAAACAAGTTTAAAATTAACTAAAACTCAGCTTCTAGCTAATGTTTTTTAGTATTGGCTTGTTTTCTTCGGGCTGCAAGTTCTGTCAGCTTTTTAGCAAGAAAAGCTTTCCGTTGCTTGGCTGATTTTGGCAGCCAATGTGCGTGTGGTATCGTATCATGCTGCAGTTTGTTGACAAAATAATATAAGCACGTGGCAATTTCAAGTAGCAGTTTCCTATCACTTTATCAGTCATGTTAGTTTGAGATGTTCCACCACCAACCACGCACCCCCTATACCCCTAATTTTGTTCTCAACGGATTTACATGATTCACAGATTTGACATTTTTCACAATTTAAAACCGGAATTCCGGAAAAAACCGGAACAATCACATCCCCGCATAGGTTTAAAGGTCATACAGGCAGCGGGAGCTCAATATATTTAAAAAGGCCCTAACAAATGTCATCCTCAACCATCAAAGTGCAATATTATTTAACCACTTCACTTCCAGGCCTAAGTGCATGCCAGGATCCAGGGATCCTGGTGTAACTATAGTGAATTCGAATGAAATTTCCGTCATGTATGGTTACGGAACTTGATAAATGACGACGGAAATTCCAATCATGTATAGTAGTGAAGGGGTTAAGTAACATCATGTAAGTTGATCAAATTGAAACTTATTTGCACTTAACTCTTCAAGTGCTTCATTACTACTTAACATTTTCATTTCATTTGAAGTTGGCATTGCTCACGCAATTGCCAACTTCAAATGAAAGGAAAATACCTCCTCACTTAAAAATTAAACCTGCTAAATTTCACAATGGGGGCTTTACTCAAGATTTATACATGCATATTTGTTCAATTTCTGTCAAATTTTAGTTGTGGAAAAACAGTATGAATGCGCTTAAAAGCGTCGCCCGCACTCAAAGGGTTAAGAGTGGTAATGGCCATACATAATAATAACAGTCATGAATGTGTAGTGTCAGCAGAACAGCATTATGCCATTCAAATGCAAACAATGGTAAATTGCTACTTGAATAGTAAGTAGTTACTAGATTTCTTGACCAGCAGTGGGTCAGCAATGGGCTAAATTCCAATAATATATTGTTTGTTACATACTCTTATTGGCCTTTACATACCATCTGTTGTTGATGTCGATTTGGTGCTCTGAACATATCCTTCTGCTTGTGAACCAAAACTTGTGTCTACTTTTTTCTTCGCTAGAGCTTCTGCTACTTTATTGACCTGGTAAAAAAATGGTCATATTGTGAAAGACGAGCAGATGTGTCTTAATAAGACCATTATTAATTAAATATTTGTGTATTTGCTGTTTCAAGTGAAATTTTAATCCATGATGAACCCATAACAATTTTAGCACGATTCAGCAGTGTCAAAACAAGATTTAAAATAATCAATTCACTTGTACATTCTAATAAATACTGGTATGTTTTCTGCATTAATGCTCTAACTCATGTCCTGCTGAATTGTTTCTATTGTTTTTTACGTCATTTAAAGCTGGAATTGCTAATTTCCTATTTAAATGACAAAAAAATGTTTTTATGTATTTGAAAAAAAAATCTTCTACAATATTTGACTACCTGAGCATATACCATAAACTATATTATCCATTTTGGTGACATATTATTTGATTTAAAGTCTGCTTGAAACGTATATATATACAGGCGTAGCAAGACAAGGGTTAACACCCAGATATCACTTTGCATTTATGCTCCAATTATCTAATCGTAATAATAAATTGTAGAATGAAGTGGAAAAAAATATACTTTGATTTAGTTGAAAAAATCTTTTATGTAGCTTTAAAGGCTAAAGATTTTCTCATTCAAGCTGAAAATTGCAGCAGAAATATCTACAAATAAATATAAAGAAAACCAGAGTGTCAATGACACAGAAGCTCATCCTTAATTGTGGCAGGCTGATTTCGAATTAAAATTTCTGAAATCCTTGAGGCAATTATATAAACATGCACAAGCTCTTTCAAATAAAAATCGGAGAAGAATTGAGGGAAGAGAAGCATTTCTTGTGAATGGTGGACAGACGACAGACGCAACACGATGGCATAAGCTCATCTGGGCCTAAAGGCCGGATGAGTTAAAAATGCAAAGGAACAAAATATATCTTCAATTGATGAAATACTGTAGTAATAATCCTGGATATTTTTCATTCAATTGAAGCTGACATTGATTACACAATTGTCAGCTGAAATGATTGAAAAATATCCCTACGTAAAAACTATCCCTACTGATCTAAAAATTTCAATCAATATATTTGATTTGCTGCTCGAGCTTTAACCCCCTGAACACTGATGTCAATTGCAATAGTTTTTCGCAGCGCTTCTGTAACCAGACTTTGAAAGCAAAAAAACATCTCAACCACAGAAATATTTTTGAATATTTCATGAAGACCAAAGGATTTTTTCAATTTGAAATTAAAATGAATGCTCAGTTAGCTCTTTCTGCTTCTTTTGAATACCTGTGTTATGGGTCCACAGTCATTATAAATTTCTAATTCTTTCAGTGTGGGGATCATCTTTGGACCTCAGAATCTAACGTCTATAAACGTCGGATTCTGACGTCTAAAGACGATCCCCACACTGGACGCATTATAACATGTTAAATCTGTCACACTTTATATACTGTGACTTTAAATTACACAAACCCAATTAATTTTCAGTCACATGACAAGATGCTACGGCGATCCATAGCTTCAGGTGGTTGAAAATTTCAATTGTTTAGTTCAGACATTGCACTAAAACATGTAGTTAACTGACCTTCGTTTTGAGCCAGGACAGTGTCTTGTCTTTGCTGTATTTGTACGCCTTAAAGTCATCATCACCTGTACACAAACATGGTCAATGGTTAGTGACTTGGTGCCCATTACACTGAAAATCATGACATTGATCTCCTACTTTTAGTCAGTCGTCACAAGGACTACTAGTCAAACCTGTGAGGTGCATTAACATTGAATTTTGACATTAAAAAAAAACATCAGTGTTACAATATTTAAAATTATTCTTAAAATCACCAATTGTTAAAACTGAAAGCGCTCAACACGACCATAGTGAGTAATTTTCACCCACTTGAAGTTGTGGGTTGCGGTAGCGAGACACAACTTCAAGTGGGTGAAAAATTAAATTATTTAATTTAGCGTTTTAAGGGACAAAACACGTGTTCGTAATCATGAGGGTCATGCATTATTGACATTGAGACCGATCATCATCCTTGAACTGTCTCCTGTCATGCCTTTTGTGGTTTTACAAATTAACGATGTGGAAACACATCGCAAGCGTGAAAATAAAAGATTCAAGATTTATAAATGCTGTTACGTTAGTTGTTGTCAGGACCACTAAAAAAATGTAGGACCACCAGATCCTCAGAGCTGGTGGTCCTGTGGACCACTGCTCATAAAAGTTTGTGTCAAACCCATACACAAGTTTACACAATGACTATGTGATGGGATATTCCCTTTACCAATCTCTCATCTCAATTAGAAAACTCTTGAGCATCTTAACTTTTCTGATGAAAATGAGAGAAAATTACGATAATATTAACTTTTTTCCAGCTAAGTTATTTTTGTTTAATTTTCACCTACTTGAAATTGTGTTTCACTACCGCGACCCACAACTTCAAGTGGTTGAAAATTACTCGTACTACAAGCCGTGGTAAATAAAATATCGTTATTATTAAATCAGTTCCGATAAATTTTCGTTCTTAAACCACTAGGTGTAGGTAATTAAGACGCATTCTTAAAGGGTTAAGGTTGGTCCACTATCTACGACACTGGCCCAGTATTATAACAGGCATTGGTTTCACATCTCCTGTCTTCTGGAGTATATACTGTAGATCTGGTAATGTTTGCCAGGTTTTAATTTTTGCGACTTTTGCGAGGAGAACAAATTCAAGAATGTTGTTAAGATGATTATTCTAATAAAAATGAAAAATCGTGAATTCTAAACTTCGCGTAAAGTCCTAAAATCAGAAATTTGCGAAAATTTTAATACGTGAAAATTACCAGATCCACAGTATACAAATACATACTGCAAAGCCAAAAGGCAGTATCTGCTTAATTGTAAAGGCTTTGCACTGTAGTAGAGATCACCAGCTTTATGATAAATCATGAGTCTGACCTCTGACCTCCGTGACCTTGTTGACATATTTTATGGCATCACAGCGACACAGTCTGCTGCACTCTGTCAAATCATCATCCACAATGATCTGCTCAAGCTGCATGAACTTCCCTGTCTGAAATAACACAATTTTAAACCCTAAAAGGCCTGATCTTGTCTATAGCCAATTTATATCATTTCTGTTTGTCCTGAGGAGAAATGAGCATTAAATTTGCTAGATTATCAAATATTTTTAAAACGCCACATTTACCAGAGATGCCAACTTGGAAAAAACGGAAGAGAAGAAAAAGAATTATTATTTAAACTTCTACCAGGATACATTTCGTCTGTATTTTAGAATACCATTGACTTGAATATATATTGCAGTGAAATATGTAGGCCAATAATAATTTAAAAAAAACAGTGTATAAGATAGGCACGTCACAGCGACATCTGGTGAATGGAATAGAAGCTTCACAGTGGTCACACAATCAAAGCAATACACATGATCATGATGATGAAGTAGGCCTAGCGATGTCTGACGAGTAGATTATTATTTAAATAACATTAATAAATGACTTTATCGGATATTTAAAAGACAAATAAATGCTAGATTGTTATTTCACTAGACATCTTAAGTGTATTAGAAACAAATGGTTTCATTATAACTGCTGAAGTAATTTGCCATTGAGTTAGGAGATCGCAGTTCACTCGGGAGACATGAGACTGCCTATTTATCAAAATTTTGTTTGACAAATCTCAGCAAAATCAATAAATTGTACGCATCGGAGGATAATACGCACCATGCCAAAAACGGGCTCAAAAAAAGAAAAAAAGTAGCGTACTATACGCCGCCATATACGGTAGTAAGATAACGGAAAATGGGCTGTAATGTCATTGCGGGATGCGACCAGCACACCCGGGAAATTTTTGAGTTATAGACACCAATTGGTGGCCTCTTGAGGGACTTTTGACTGAAATTACTGATTGCACAGCTATTGAAAAAAATGATTTTATTATAAGTTTAGAAGTAAGTAAGAAATGTGGAAAATTCGAAAAAGTGACAGGGCAATTCGGAAGACGGGATATCAGGAAAAATTCGTGAAAATCATGTGACTTGGCATTTCTGCTACACAACTTACATTTTTGCACAATTGAAGTTGTGTCCCACAGCTTCGAGTGGGCAAAATTTTTAATTGTATAATGTAGCGTGTTAAGGGTTAATAAATGTGTGTCAGATGTGGTGACTTTATGGACATATGTCATGATGAAAATTGTTTTCATTTGTTGGTAAAAGTCTAAATTGTATAATGTAGCTTTTTAAGGATTACCATGCATGTGAAATTTAGTTACTTAAAGGACATATATGCCGTGGGTTTTTTTTTATTTGTGAAAAATAAGACATCCCAAATTCAAGTAATCTATAATTTATCAATATCTGTGGCATGTTAGTTGGTTTAACCTCATCTTATTTAAATTTTAACCCACTTGAATTTGTGTCTCACTACACCGACCCACAAATTCAATTGGGTGAAAATTACTCATATTTGTTTAATTTGGGACCAAACTTTAGCAAATCTTGATGCTTAACCTTTTAACTGGGTAGGACGTAATATTACGTCAATCACAATGTGCACTGCATTGGGTAGGACGTATTATAGCGGCAAAAAAATACTAAACAAACTAAAAGTCCCCAACAGGGGGCAGTTAAGAATAAAAAAGTCCACAGTTAAGGGGTTAAACTCATTTCATTCCCAAAAACTGTGAATTAACCTGCTAATAAAACAGACTAGAAATCACAATAGTCATGCTTAGCGCTTAAATCTTTCTAGAAAACACACATGTACAGGCCTAGACTGACGGAGAAATCACCTCTCACCGTCTCAGCCTTGATGAGATACGGCAGAGCCATAAAGACAGGGTCCAGGGGTGTTGTCAAATACAAACTGCCATCTGCAAAATAATTTTTCAATAACAAAATATTTCACAATACTTTTCAGTTTCAAATATCTTTAAATATTTTTTTATAAACGTACACATTTTATTTTTTAAATTTTTAAATAAGAAACCTTGAAATAAATTTTAATTTGTTAAAATACATACAACTTTAACCACTACAAGCCAAAATATTTTTGTATAAACAATGGGGGACCAAAGATTTTTTTAAATTTGTAATCATTTTAAATGTCTCAGTTAGCTATTTCCGCTTCATTTGAATACCTATGTTATGGGTCTACCGCCACTAAAAATATTTCAATTCTTTCAGTGCGGAGACCAACTTTATACATCAGAAATTACGTCTACAGATGTCAGAAAAATAAGGTCCTGGCGCTAAAAGGGTTAAGTGCAGGAGATATTCAATACTAAGGCTTAAAAAACATTCACAATTTGATGCAGAACCCACCTTTCTGGACAGTATCATCGATAAACCACGACCTGAATTCTTCATGAAAATGCATCACTTCATAAATTTTTCTGTCTTCAGCAGTGAATAGGCACATCACCGCCTCATCTAGGTTAACATATCAGACGCATATTTATAAAAAAAACATACCACTGTAACATTAGGATAGTACTAGAAATAGTAATTAAATTATTTTATTAAGTTAGCATCTACCAAAAATTATGATTTTTGCTTAGAATGTCCAAACTTACTTGTTTTGGGATGACGAAGCTGACACAACTGGGGACTGTTCTCATTCTTATTTTCTGATTCAAACATACAATCTATAAAAATAAAAATCAGTCATTCAACATATCAACTGTGCACAAACTTATCAAACAGAACGGGATAAATTCAAACTCAACAGGTCAGCATTCGCACTAATGTCATGATATGAGAAACCAAGCAATAATCTGTCCAACAGTGAATCAACCACAGCAGTCGTCAACCTATGCTTAATCCTATGGTGAGACCCTAACTGTGTTGTAAGATTTTCGGATGGTTACAGGGCCAGGGGGTGAGAAGGATGCGTGTCTTTTTTGTGAATAGGCTTAATAATATTTGGGGAGATCTGGGCAAGTTTGACCATTATACCCTCAAGGGAGAGTTAGCTCAAACGTAGTCCAAGCTGGGGACTCTTGCGCTATGCTCCAGAGTCCAAGGCCCTGTCTCTATAAAACAAGACATTTGGCTGATTTTTTAATTCTCTGATAACTCGACTAACTTATCAAACATCGACTTAAAAATTCACACACAGTATATAATTAGCTATCTGGTGATTATTATTTATTAACTAATATGTTGCAATAACGTCATAAATCAGCACTGAAAAAAATCGCCGCCTGGGTTTGGGTCGCACTTTTCAGACCATTTGTTTTGATTGAGCCTGCAGGTGCGAGATTGAAAAATCTATGCTGCGAATTTCTGTACGGAATACGGCGTTTCTTCATTCTGAGAGCCTTTGCCTGAGACTTATGTTATGGTGGTGTAGGTCTACGTCTCAGATAACATTTAATTTTCTTAGTTTTCTTTTTTAATATTTTTTGAAATAAGTATTTAAGTAGATTATTTCATATACTTTTGATATAAAAATGAGAAACTAGAATTCTGACTAGTCTAGGACCAAGGCATAGACCCCTGCCCTAGCCTAGGCATAGGCCTACAGTATCCCAGTAGTAGGCCTAATACTATTAATAGTCTAGGCCCACTAACCAAACTAAAAGTATCTTAATGGATTGTTTATAATACTTTTGATACAAAAGAACGAAAAAGTACAATTTATATTAGGGCCCAGACATAAGGGTATAGTCTATAGGCCTATACTATAGTCCAATAGTCTAGGCCGATTAACTAATATAAAATGTTAGTTGTTTAATTTTACTGGGAGAAAACTATAACTAAATTAAACCTGTGTGTTTACAGTCAGCAAACACTGTTATGTTGAAAGCTCCCCCCCCCCCCCCCCCAAGGCATGTACATCGGTCAAGAGAGATTATCCACAGTTACTCGTCCAGCGGCCCCTCGGGGACAATGCACAGGCCGACGTCTTAAGAGTAGGGAGCATTTAACATTAAATTCAAAATAACCATATGATATTCAATGTGTAGCAGTGTGCTTTAGTTCTGCACACTGGGAAACATCATCTTTCAGGCCCAGTTAGGGAAGAGGGGCATTTATTTATTGTTTGAGCTTGAAAAAATGGCGGCCATCTTGGATTTTATCCACAATGCAATGTTTATTTTTTTTTGCGATACCAATATGTCAGGCATAACTGAAAACCCTATGGTGGACACCAAAATCATGAATCTGCTTCCATTCTGTCAAAAATGACATTAATTTATTGCTCAAACTTGGAAAAATGGTAGCAATCTTGGATTCTATCCACAGTGCAATGTCTTATTTTTTTGTCGACAGCAATATGTCGGGCATAACTGGAAAGCCTATGGTGGACACCAAAATCAGGAATATGCTCCCATTCTGTCAAAAATGATATTAATTTATTGTTTGACCTTGGAAAAATGCCGGCCATCTTGGATTTTACCTACAATGCAATGTCTAATGTACTTTTTGGCCTCACCACTACAGTGTATGTCAGGCATCACTGAAAATTCTATGGTAGACATCAGAATCATAAATTTATTGTTTGACATTGAAATAATTGTGGCCATCTTTTATTTTACCCACAATGCAATGTCTAATGTACTTCTTGGCCTCACCACTATGCATTGCATAGCTTTAAAACCCTATGGTGGACACCAAAATCATAAATCTGCTTCAATTCTGTCAAAGTGGCATTAATTTATTGTTTGACCTTGAAAAAAGTGGCGGCCATCTTGCATCTTAGCCACAATGTATTGTCTTATGTAGTTTTTGGTCATACCAACCTGAAAAAAACCTAATGGTAGACACCAAAATCATGAATCTGCTTCCATAAATGTCAAGAATGGCATTGATTTATTGTTTGACCTTGGAAAAAATGGCAGCCATTTTGCATTTTACCCACAAAGTATTGTCTTATGTAGTTTTTGGTCATACCAACCTGAAAACCCTAATGGTAGACACCAAAATCATGAATCTGTTTCAATGATGTCGAAAGTGGCAGTTTATTGTTTGACCATGGGAAATGCTGGCCATCTTGAATTTCCTCATTCTCTCCAACCTCATTGGTGAAAATACCACATCACTCTGGATATGAATATATAGACTACATACAAAGGAGCAATAATCAAAACTAAAAAAACTACATCAGCAAAAAAAGGTTCAGCCTAAAACCCCACTTTGGCTGTTTTTTTAAGTGACATTCTTACACCTAATAAACACTAAAAGTAGTGACTACAGTCTAATTTTGGCAATCTTGTGTACGGCTCCAGACTAGGACTACACTGCCCTGGCTCACAGGCATACATAAATCAGTCATATCCAACACAGAAATGTTGGCACTTGGTTGGTGTAGGCTACGCCTGGTGAAAAAGTCTACATTCATTCATTATGTTAATACCAGACATGGATTCGCATTTTATATTAGTGTGAACTGTCAACAAAAGTCCGTTTAAATCTGTTCCAGTCATGAATGTTTTCATGGTTTATTTTAAATTATGACGTCGAATTCACATTAAAAGTGGTTTAATATGTTCATTATAATAGAATAATTTACATTTTGAGAAAAAGTTGACATAGGTTGGTTATTATTCTCTACCAACGCCAATGTAGCGTTTTGACCGGGATGGCTCCTGATCCCCATCACGAAGCAAAGTGGATCAGCCTGATCTAGCTCAAACGGTACTTGATACTGATAGCATACGCCATACCAATGACAATGTTCCATTTTGTTTTTCGACCTGTTTTTGAAAAAGGACAGCTGAGCCTGAGGCTTTATTATGGTGTAGGCCTACCACATAGGGCGGTAGTTAGGAGCGAAAATGGTGAATTCGGCCCTTAGAATGTTGGCATTATACACGTGTTTTGATGGAACTGGCATTTGGGGTGGTGAGACTTCATGAATGTGCCTGTGTGAGTGTGGGCTGTGGCTAAATTGTCGTATTACATTGAGCGATAATAGAAGCTATTCCATAATAAGCTGGCATATTTCTTGTTTGGAGATTACCACATTCAATGCATATAAACAGTAACATTATACACACTTTCAGCAATGAATAACCATTGTGACTGATCCTGTTTGTCTGACTTTATATCTCCAGGCATAATTTATAACAATTTTATGAATTTCGCGCAATTTTTTGTGCAGGAGGCAGATTGGTGAGGCTGATGGTTCCTTATAGGAACCCGTTCTCAGACAGAGCCGCTCCAGGGCGCTCTGTGCGCACGAACATAGGCTATATATAGGCCTATCATCAACCCAAATCATGTTCTTATAATATAGATAGATAGATTTATTCAACATTCACATATCAAATAGGGTTACATCAGTATAATAAAATCATTAAGCATACAAAATACATGTGTGTCCACCATTCTGGTGCACCAGGGATAAAAACACTGAAAATATCCTCCCTATCCTGGTAGGCCTATAGGTCACTTATTTACACAGTGGACCCTATAGGCCTACAAGCTATTGCCAGAATGGCAGCGACAAGAGCAATCATTTTCATACTTTTATTAAAATACTTAGGGGAGATCGGGGCATGCCCAAACCCCTAAGACATAATGCATACCTGTTCACTAGCTAATTAACCTATTCACTCATTATTGTAGGGGGCCTATGTATCATATGATGCTTTCGCGTGTATGATGTCCTACTAAAATTGACAGTATATTTTAAGCTTTAAGTTGTAGGCCTATATTTAAAAAAATATAGTGCAAAATGTGATTAAAATCAGCTGATTAGACATGACCCGCCTCTAAGGCACGTCCAACCATCACCCTTTGAACATGTCCCGGTTATCACAGTGCAATACAACAATGACATAATTGGCAATCCTTTCTAATTTATTATTGAATTTTGCACAAATAGCAACAGTTAGATGTAGTTCCTCACAAGGTAGCAGCACATTGCATGTCAGTCTGCCATAACGTTGCCAGCAATGGGCAATGGAAGTTTGTCCATCACGCCACTGGCGCACCACTGGCGACATGAATCACAGTTATCTACTATAGCTGGCGGGTCAACAGACAAACTGGCCTGTGTTGTATTAAAAAAGTGGTCATGTGTGCCTGATAGAACAATATTTAGAAAAAATAACCAAAATAACATAAACTAAGACGAAAATCACATATTAGATTCAGACGCTAAACAAAAAAATTGTAGCTGATGACTTTTGAGAGAAACAGTGTCTTAGGGGAGAGATACATCATGAATTATATTTTCAATTCACCAGGTAGCCCCCCATCCTGAGTTACCTGCAGGGTGCGAACGTGCCCCGGTATTCAAACATGCCCCGGTTTTTTTAACAAAAAAAGGCAGAAACTGCCTCAAACTAGATGAAATACGAAATGATTATGAAAGTTTATGACAAGTGCAAATGATAACATATATTTTAATCATGATAATATACACTCCTAATCCATTATTATCTACAAGGGTTTGTGGGGTAATTTCTAAACTTAAACATATGTAAAAACGAGAAGAAGAAAATGGCCTTTTATTCTCTAGAGCACATATAATGGCAAACATACCCCTATATTTATAAAGCTGTATGGTCATATGATCAATAGTAATGAAAATCACCCCGAGCATCAGTAATTAGCTCCTCTCCGAGATGCTTATTGACTCTTTTCTTAAAAGAAATTAGGTCTTCAGCTGTTCTCAGAGAAACTGGGAGTGCATTCCATATCTTACCACCTGAGTAGGCCCTGTCTAAAGGTATTTTTCCCCGATGATTTTACCAATAGAATACTGTTTCTGGTGAAAAAAGATAATTGACCATGGAAATTTCCTGCCTTAAATATTGAGGGTATTTCCATTGACAATTCGATACATATTGCTCAGTATGATTTGTTTAACCCTTTGACAGACTGGGATCCTAGGAAATTTGAGTTTAGAGCTTCCCTATTTTAGAATACTTTCTGCTATATATATTTTCCTACCAGTGGTCCAGGCTAACTCCCAGGTATTTCACATTTTCTTTGACAGCAGCTTCATTATCTCTACATGTGATTTTCATGGTGGACTGTTTGTGTATGTTCTTGTTTGAACTGAAAATAATAACTTCCGCCTTTCATAAGTGAATGGATAGCTTATTATTTACTAGCCATTCACTTAGGGAAGTCATTTCATGTCCAAGAGGCTCCTCTATGACAGAAACCGACCTACCCGAGACCAGTAATGCTGAATAAACAGCATAAAAAATTAATCTGCATGATACATCTGCCTCCATATCGCTTACATAAATCAAGAATAGTAATGGCCCCAAGATAGATCCTTGTGGTACTCAACAAGGAACCACCATGGGATTAGAAAAAAACACCATCAACTTCAGTCTTCTAAAATCTACCTTCAAATATGATGAGAACCAAGATTTTGAAAGATTATCCAAACCAATAGCTTTCAGTTTATTTAACAGTATGCCATTTTTTTAAGTCGATCATGACCATACCAGTACAGTTTTTTTTGCCCATGTCGAATCTGATTTGGTCTGTCAGGTGTGTTAACTCATTCCAGACGGAGCCCGAGATATCTCGGGCAAGCTACTTCGACGGTACAGGACGGAGCCCGAGATAACTCGTGTTATATGACGTCATAAAAAGTAAACATTTAAAAAATGTCCCGTCCACAGAAACATGTATGTACTGAAAGTGCCGTCATGAATGAGCTAAACAAGAATCGGTGGAATAAGAATTCCTAAATCCTGATTAATAATCATGCAGTATTTTTTTAGATCTTAAATAATTTGATGTACAGTTCTTTCTAGAATTTTAGACATGACATTACAGTTAAAATACAAACAGGCCTGAGATTTCCTGGTTCTGACTTGGACTTTTTCTTATAAAGAGGAACAACCCTTGTTGTTATCATCAGGTATATGGTCAGAGTATAAAGATAAATTTATTATGTGCTATTGCAGTAGATATTTAATTTGCCCCATCCTTGAGAAACCTAGGTGACAGCCCATTTAGACCAGTAGCTTTACTAACATTCAAGCTATGCAATGATCTTAAAATGTCTTCCTCTCAGACAGGGGGGAATTTATAAGAGGTTTATTTAGCACCTTTATTCATGTAATATTTATAGACACAATTTCCAGCATAGCCAACAGTTATGTTGGGTAGTTTGCCTAAGGGATCAGCTGCCACAGTAGTAAAAAAATAGAATAGCAGGCTCCCCAAAGGAACCCCTTTGCTACGGTAGGCCTACATTAATGTAAGGCCAAGAAAATAAGTTTGTGGGTATTGCCATTTAAGTAAACCAGGTTCCTCAAAGCAATATGGCCAGGAATATAGGACCTATGTCATATTTCTATTGGGGTTGTAATAGGGTGTTTGTTGGGCGGGGGCCCTAGGGTAGTGGCTAGCACCGCTGCCTTTCACGAGTTTGGGGTTCGGTTCCCGGTCTCGGCGGTTTGAAAGAAACAAAAATGCTTCTTCCCCATCCAAGTGTGAAAGTCAGTATTGTGGGGGGCCTCCGTGACCGAGAGGTAGGGCTCGAATTTCGAATCCTGTGTCTGGAGGACAGTGTCATCTCAATCATCTCACCATCCTCAGGAGGTTCTCCTGGCCCAGTTTAGCCTATATGTGCACAAAGGTGGCCTAAAGCCCGATTCCTTTTCTTATTTAGGGTGTTTGTTCTGTAGAAATAGACTGGTTCTGTGTGTAATAGTATGTGTAATGATAGCACACGGTAACTGACATTACTCTAGAGAGCGGTAAGACGGTCAGTACGACAGCAGCACATCTATGTTGATGATCCGGAGACTAATTGGAGAAACCTGATATTGAAGGGATTGTTAAGAAGCACAGAAGTTTATTCAACCAATCAAATAATGTCAGCAATATACAACGCTCGTCCAGGCTGGTTGGCATAGGGTGAAGTGATCAAACTGTAAACTTATAAACATAGTTGAAACCCTCATGAATCATATAATTATACAGAAATTATAAAGAAATGTGCCTTACGGCCACATTATGAATCACTGGATCATGGGGTGAGCCCTACTACGCGTGACTAGTTCATCAGTGATTTGGTGGATCACAAATACGCCAACACGTCTCTCCGGCTTGCGAGCTTCTCCGCAAGCTTCGGTGACCCGCCAAAAGCAATTTTGGGAGAAGCTGAACACTGGTGCCGGGACCAATGAGATTCACGTGATCCCACACGTAATCAAATAGATATATGTTATCAAATATGTCACAATGTTATTTTTAATTAGAATGACCAGTGGAAAATATGGGAAACATAATACAGTCACGTAGGCAACTATGAGATTGGCAGACCAAAATAAAATAAAATCATGCTAAATAATAATAAGATGCTAAAATGATTAACTCGCAATCGGTAATTTATTCGAATGGCCCCATATGACACCTACACCAAAGTATATTAGGCTCGTTTTAGGTACCTATAATGCTACTTATAACCATGAATATAAACCATATTATAGCAGGTTCCTTACAGGAACCTTTATACTACAATAATCCGGTTTCTTGGAGAAACGTAGGCCAATATATACGCTTTGATAATAATATCAGGTTTCTTGAAGGAACCTATAATGCTACAAAAATGCCTATAAATGAATACGCCTACACACCAATTTATATCAGTTTTCTTGAAGAAACCTTTATGCTACAATAACCCGGTTCCTTGAAGAAACCTAGACATGCTTTAATACTGTATGACCATGAATATACATCAAATTATATATCAGGCAATTCCATGGAGGAAACTATATGCTTCAATAATGTATGGCCATGAATATACACAAAAGTATACCTATATCAGGTCCATTGAGGGACCGATATACTACAAAGATGTATGGCCATCAACATACACCACCTATAACTATGTGTTGCTACATGAAGAATGGAGATCAGGTTCCTTGAAGGAGCCTGATTCAAACTGAGTCGCAGGGCTGCATTAGACCGGGTTCCTTTGGGGAATCCAGAACTTCACCAAACTGTCTCCTGCTGTTCAAAATCAGTCCACTGTCTACTGTGGATCACAGCTGAATGGGATAGGGTCAGCATGCTGATTGGTTTTCTATACAAGGTCGGTACTTTTTCATATCCTAAACACTTCCCAGGGATAGAAGTCTCGACTGAGACTTCGCTTTTTCTGCTACAAATACACGTCCTGAATTTTGCAATTCCATCAACATGAGTCGTAATCTACGTCCAGCATATTTTATCATCAGCGGGAAGTATGGTTTCCATGGGATGATTGGAGGACCGAGGGAGCGCCTAAAGGGGAATACACTGCTGGGATTAATCAAGGGGTATGTAGATCCAGGCCCTGGAAACAGAAAGAACTTTCAACCAACAGGCATCATCACTGCAGCAGAGGGAGATGACATCTGGGGTATGCTAGAGAAGCAGGACACATTCAAAGATATTCCAAGAAGATGGACCAACCAACGTTCCTTCTGGACCCTCAATGAGTTGGAACTGGAGATAGAGAAGATTCTCCGAGAAGAGCAGCAGGACCAGGTGGCGACGACAGAGGGTCTGGTCAAACCATCCATTGAACAACCCTTGAGTAACACTTCCAGTATTGCTCCCAGCTTTACTTCCAACCCGATGGTCCGTCATCCAGAAGACCGCAGCTAGGGATCAGCTGACTTCGTGAAGATGGCTGTGCACCCAGGTGCAGCCGCAGGCGAGAAGTTAGAAGACCCAATTTACTTGGAGGTGAGGCAACCACTTGATCGAGGTAAGCGATCGGGGCCCGCCAGGAAATCGAAGTTACAGAGTACAACCGGTAGCAAAAGGTCTGATATCTGTGGTGAGTGTGGCAGTGCCAGCGATGTGTCAACACACAGCGGAGTTTGGGAAACATGGTCCAGCAGTGGGATGATGCTCAGAGCGGATGGCTGGCGACTCAGGCGACCATCCAGAAGATACACAACATGGCCAAGTGTTCACAGCAGGTCTGCAGTGGTAAACAGAAAGCCTCTGAGCAGCTGGGTCAGACCGAGACACTCCTGAGAACCAGTGAAGTGGATCGGGCTGATCTTGTGGCGCAGCTTGCATCTGTCAAGCGCACACATAGTGCAGAATTGAAGGCGGCAAGAGAGCTTCAGCAGAAGACCACAGAAGATCATGCGGCAGCGCTTCGGGAATGGGAGAGGACAGCTCCAAGACTTTCTGAGGTGGCGATGACAATCTCAACAGACATCTCGGTGGAGGATCTGGTGCCCACCCAGACTTGTGTGCCTAACAGTGGGACCCCCCTGTCTATTCAAGCTATCCGTGGGGTGGTCCAAGCTCCAAGACATTCAGAGGTGGCAATGACAATCAAGACAGACATCTCGGACGAGGATCTGCTGCCCACCCAGACTTGTGCGGCTAACGATGGGACCCCCCGTTTATTCCAGTTATTCGTGGGGAGGTCACTGTGGTGCCGGGACAGGCTGAGGTTGCGGTGACTTTTCAGCCCGACATTTTGGAAGAGGATCTGTTTCCCACCCAGACTTTCGCGGCAGATTGTACGTCCCCATCCCTGTATCAGAGAGAAGAACCTGTTCCAGCTGCAGTCTCACCCACTGAGAAAGACGGAGTGAAACGCCAGACGGGTGGTGTTTCAGCACAGCCCAAAGCCAAGCGACCGAAGAAATTCACAGACTTACGTTCTCCACCTCGTAGAGTTCTGCAGGAGATGAAAGGCTCCACCACGTGTGAGACTGCGCAGGACAGGGGAGTTTTCCTGGAGGTGAAATCCCTTCAGACGCCAAGCAAGTTAGCACTGAAGCCTCTCGACGTGTCTCTGAGTCATCATCATACCCCAGTGGGTTGAACACGCGTTCGTCTGCCTCTACTAGGCCGGTGCTTGCTGATAGAGATCATTTTTATACTGCACAACATCACATGGGTACAGTCCGACCGAGTCCGCATGCCACTTCTCGAATTCTTTTCCTTGGCAGCAGCCTCATTCGTAGCCTCGTCAGCGATACAGGCCTAACAAAGACTGTTTTCCGTCACAATTGGCACGTAGCCATGTGGCGAGGAGGAGAGATGAGGGACCTGGAAACCCTACTGATTGAGGAGAAAGACCAGGGTCGTTTAATGAATAGGAATTGGGTTGTGGTTTGCGGAGGGGGTAACAACCTCTCCAATATTCAACGTCATCGTCGCCCACCAACGCCTGAGATCAAACACATGATCCGCACCATTCAGAGGATGTGTGAAATCATCAAGGCCGTTGGTTGTGAGATTATCTTCATCCTGCCCACTCTTGGACATCGGAGAAGACCCGTTTGCTTCACAAGGGTGGTACTAAGCTAGATCTTGATAATTACAGGGGAATTACCGTGGCAAGCAATGTGATGAAGGTTTTTACTAGGATTTGGGGAGCTAGACTCGAGAGATGTGTCGAAGATTCAGGCATGCTTGGTGAGATGCAAGGTGGCTTTAGGAAGGGACGAACCACTAGTGAGCAGGCATTTATTCTTAGTACATTGATGGAGAAATCTAACAAAACACGCAAGAAAATGTGTATTGCTTTCGTCGACCTCCGAAAAGCCTATGACACAGTGAAAAGAGACAAATTGTGGGAGGTCCTACAAGAAGTGGGATTTGGAATTTATCTCTATTGTGCAAGGTTTATACCAGGGACATCGTAAGACAGTCATGGTGGGGTCAGAACCTACTCGCCCCATTGTCTGTGCCAGGGGACTCAAACAAGGATGTGTGCTATCACCTATGCTTTTTGCCATTTTCATTGAGAAACTCTCGAGTCAGCTGCTTCAGATGGGTGAGGGTATCCAGCTAGGAGATGTATCCATACCAGCACTATTTTTTGCGGATGATATTGCGTTGTTCGCGGCAAGCGAGGAGGCTTTGCAACGTAAACTTGATCTAGTCTACAAGTTTATGACAGAAAGGGGCTTAGAGAATAACTTTCGAAAGACAAAGATTATGAGGGTAGGGCCGGGATCTAACGTTGAAAGAGTATGGGGGGTTGGAGGGTTGGGGGAAGAAGCTATGCACACTGTTGAAGAGACAAAAGCCTACCGATACCTCGGGATCTGTTTGGGAGTGCACGTCGTTTCCTGCAGCATAGAAAGAAGAAGTTGGAGATGCTACCACAGGCTATCGGGTTGTTGAAAGATAAGGCGAGAGACACACCTGTACGGAAGAGGGCAACAGATTTAATGTGGAGACAACAGGTACGTGAAGCTCTGTTGGCAGGTGCGGATGTAGTAGACTACCCACAACAATGGATTCGGGAAGCCGATATCCACCAGAATAAGGTTGGAAGGTGGATATTAGGAGTAGGACCGAGGACCTCACCAGACGCTGTACGCGCCGAGCTTGGCTGGGAGTCGATAGAGAACGAGATTTTTAAGAGAAAGTTTTACGAACACCTCATATATCTACCGGACACCAGGTGGGTCAAACAGGCGTTTTGAGAAGTGCTAAGTAGCCAAACAAGCAGTGATTGGCTCAAAGGAGTCATGAAAGTGCGGGCTGGGTAATCCCCTTCATCCCCATACGACATGGTCAACGGGTCCAGTCGTCATGGAAAAGAATGGTTTTCCAGGTAGCACGTGCAAAGCGTCAGACGGAGTGGCTAGCAGTTAGGCAAGCTAATAAGATTCTTGCTTCCCACCCCATATATGTGATTGTTAGACCATCTCACCTGGTGTGGGAAAATTCCAAATTAAGTAGTAGTCCAGTGGATTTTGACTAAAGCGTGTTTCGCGGTATGGACGATGTTTTATGATTGATTTTGATACTATGGGGTGTCCCGAGCAGAAATCAGCCGGGTGCCACTTTGGCACCCTTGGGCGGAATTTTTTAAGGGCAAAAACAAAATGGCCGCCAGATATTTCAAGGTCGAATATGTTTTTTCCAACAAATGAAGCCAGGAACAAGTGTAATACCTCATTTTCATGTGATTTTGACTGGGCAATCCATTTCTTGTATTATTTTTATGATATAAGATCATCTTCAAAGTCAAAACGTCAATTTCAAGGTCAAATAAGCAAAAATACCCTTTTTAACAAATAAATCTAGGAACATGTGTAATACCTCTTTTTCGTTGAATTTTGTCTGAAAAATCCATTTATGGTATTATTTTGGTGATCCAAGGTCATCTTCAAGGCCGAAAGGGCATTACCAAGTTTAAAAACAAAATGGCCGCCAGATATCTTAGGTCAACTATGATTATTCAACAAATGAAGCCAGGAACAAGTGTGATACCTCATTTTCGTGTGATTTTGACCGGGCAATCCATTTCTTGTATTATTTTCATGACTCAAGGTCATTTTCAAGGTCAAAAAGTCAATTTCAAGGTCAAATAAGCAAAATTACCATTTTAACAAATCAAGCTAGGAACATGTGTAATACCTCTTTTTCGTGTGATTTTGTCTGAAAAAAACATTTATGGTATTATTTTGTTGATCCAAGATCATATCCAAGGTCTAAAGGTCATTTCCAAGGTCAAAATGTATCAAAATGGTGATTTAAAGTCATCCTCAAGGTCAAATATATGTTTTAGCGTATAAGCTAGAAATTGAAGCACGTATACTACCTTGTGTTGGGTTTTATTTTGACTGGATAATCTAATTCTGTTGGGTTTAAATGATCAAACATGCTCAAGGTGAAGACATCGGCTCGAAGGCATTGAATGGCAATTAACAGAGATGTGTTAAAGAGTGATGGAAAAGTTCTAACGGTCGATGAGGAGGTATTAAAGGGCAATGAGAAGGCGATAAAGGACAATGAAAAGGCATTAAAGGGCAATGAGGAGGCATATTAAAGAGAAAAACGCCTCCCCAAGGTCCTTCGACGCCTCCCCTTCGCCATTTATCGTCTCTCATTGCCCTTCAATGCTTTTGGGTCCACCTTTATATTTTTTCTTCGTCCTTTAACGCCTTTCCGTCACCCTTTAACGCTTCTTTGGTGAAATTTAACGCCTCCTCATTGCCCTTTACTGCCTTCCCATCACCATTTAATGCCTTTCCATCACCATTTACCGCCTCTTCATCGCCCTTTAACCCTTTAGCATCACCATTTAACGCATCTGCAGCACCTTTTTAACGCCTCTCCATCAACCTTTTAGTGCATCTCCATCAACCTTTAACACTTTTTCTTGGCCCTTTAACGCCTTTCCGTCACTCTTTGACGTCTCTCTGTCATATTTTTTTTTTCTCAGTTGCCCTTTAGCGATTGCCCGTCATCTTTAACGCCTTCTTATCGCCCTAAAACACATATCCATCACCCTTTAGCACCACCGCATCACCTGTCATTTAATGCTTCCTCGTCACCCTCTAACGCCGTTCAATAGCCCTTTCATGCCACCCACCAACACATCCCGTCACCCTTATCGCCTCTTTGTTGTCCTTCAACGCCTCCTCATTGCCCATTAACGCCTTCCCATCCCCATTTGACGCATCTGCAGCGCCTGTTAGCGTCTCCCCATCACCCTTGAATACATCTCCATCAACCTTTATTACTTTTCCGTTGCCCTTTGACGTCTCAGTCACCATTTAACGCTTCTCTGTCACCCTTTAGCAATGCTCCGTTGTTTTTAACACTTTCTACTCACCCTTACACGCTTATCCAGCACACTTCAACTCCTCCCCATTGCCCTTCGGCTTTTTCCATAGTCGTTTAACGTTTCATGGTCGCCCTTTAACGACCCCTCATCACCCTTTACCGCCTTCCCATCGCCATTTAACACTTTCCCATCACCATTTAATGCCTCGCCATCGCCCTTTAACACATTCGCATCGCCATTTATTGCATCTGCATCGCCTATTAGCGCCTCTCCATCAAACTTTAATGCATCCACATCACTTTTAACACTTTTTCGGCCTTTAACGCCTTTCCATCGCTCTTTGACGTCTCTCCATCACCATTTAACGCTTCTCCATTGCCCTTTAAGGATTCTCTGTCTTTTTTAATGCCTTCTCATTGCACTTAGACACCTATCCATCAACCATTAGCACCGCCCCATCACCCGTTAACGTACTTCCTTGTCACCGTTCCATAGCCTTTTCATGCCATCCTGCCACCTTTTAATGCATCTTGTCGCTCTTTAACGCCCCATTTTTGCCCCTTAACGCCTTCTCGTTGCCATTCAGCGCCTCCTCATTGCCCTTCAATGCCTCCTCATTTCCCTTTAATGACTACTCATTTTCTTTTAACCCTTCTTACTCGCTCTTTAGCGCCTCTGGGGCGCCTTTTAGCAACTCGTCGACATCCTTAAATGCCTCCCCATTGTCTTTTACCGCCTCTCTGTCACCTTTTACCGCCTCTCCATTGATCTTTTATGCTTTTTCGTCGCTATTTGACGCCTCTCCGTGACCCTTTGATGCCTTCTAGTTGTCTGATCATTTCACTCTGATGATGTTTATTTATTAAAACCCTACTAGAATTAGATTATCCAGTTAAAGATACACCAAGACAATTTATTATGTGTGCTCCAATATGTAGAATAATACGTTAAAATAATATTTAACCTTGATATTTACATTTGACCTAGAGGAGCACCTCAAATAACCAAAATCATACCAGAAAGATATTGTCCTAGCTTTATTTGTTGAAAATCATATTTTCGCTTACCTGACCTTGAAATTGACACACTGACCTTGAAAATGACCTTTAATCATAAAAATAGTAGCAGAAATGGATTATTTGTCAAAATTACATTAAAAAGACGTAGAACACTTTTTGCTATTTATGTTTGTTAATTGAATTTTGATGACCTTGAATTGAAATTGACCTTGAAGATAACCTTTAATCACTCAAATAATACTATAATTGGATTTGTCAGTCAAAATCCCATAAAAAGAGATATTACACACATTCCTAGCTTTATTTGTTAAAAATGATATTTTCTCTCACTTCACCTTGAAATTATCCCCTTTGACCTTGAAGATGAACTTGAATAATCGTAATAATATCAGATATGGAATGCCCAGTCAAAATTGCATGAGGTATTACACATGTTTCTAGCTTTATTTGTTAAAAACGGTAATTTCGCTTAATTGACCTTGATATTTGACCTTTTGACCTAGAAGATGACTTAGAATCATGCAAATAATACAAGAAATGAATTGTCCGGTCGAAATCACATGAAAATGAGGTATTACATTTGTTCCAAGCTTCATTTGTTGAAAAAGCATATTTGACCTTGACATATCTGGCAACCATTTTGTTTTTGACCTTGGAAAGGACTTTCGACCTAGAAGCTAACCTTGGATCAACAAAATAATACCATACATTAATTTCAGATAAAATCCCATGTAAAAGAGGTATTACACATGTTCCTATCTTTATTTGTTAAAAATGGTATTTTTGGTTCTTTGACCTTGAAATTGTCTTTTTGACCTTGAAGATGACCTTGAGTCATCAAAATAATACAAGAAATGGATTGCCCAGAAAATGAGGTATTACACTTGTTCCTGGCTTCATTTGTTAAAAAATCATATTTGACTTTGAAATATTTGGCGGCCATTTTGTTTTTGCCCTTAAAAAATTCCGCCCAAGGGTGCCAAAGTGGCACCCGGCTGATTCCTGCTCAGGACATCCCTTAGAACCAGAATCAATCATAAAACATCGTCCATACCGCGAAACACGCTTGAGTAAAAATATGCCATTTGACAACTGGACTATAGGTCCATGCTTAGATTAAGGCTGGGGGATGTGGGTTCTTGGAAGGGCTGGATATCTGGGATCTGCCCAGCGTGTGGTGATAAAATCGAGGGTTGCCTTAGGGATCATGTGGTGCTTGACTGTGTTGCATGCACCCAGTATAGGCAACAAGGGGACCTGGGGAGGACTCTAGACCAGGTGCGGCGATTGCAGCGTTCAAGAGAGGTATCTATTCAGACGGTCCTAGGAGGTTCACATCCAGAGAGGTGGAAGGACCTGTCTTTATTGTTGTCCCAGTGTGAAGAACTGAGAGTTGAGTTTTAATATCACTGAACCTTTTCTGTAGAGGTGTGTGTAGAGAGCGATATAAGGTTTTTTGTTTTTTTTGGTGGCAGGATTGTCTCGGATGCACGTGCTATTAAGTATTGATATTTAAAGGGTTAAAGCTGGAGCCTCTTCCCCCCACTTTTATAGGGGGTGGGAGAGAAGCCGTCGGGGTGACAAGACAATAGTTCAGGACACACGAAGGACCTGCTCAGCGGTGTACATGGGGACCGCTCTTTGTGGGGTTATGTTCTTAATCTACTGCCCCAGAATTTCCCAGGTGTCTGGGTGCAGAGTGCTGCTCTGGGGGCGTTCTCTGCCTTGGCTTACGGCTAGGGAGGGTGGTGGGGTTGAAAAACCCCTGTTACCTATGGGGGTGGGGGGGACCTCCAGCTTGACTTCTATAATTTATTTGACATAGGAGGAGAAATATAAATAGTCTATCCGCTTAGCATCCAGAGGCTTCTCGTTGCTAGTATGTGACTATGTAGTCTCAGTCAGGTGTATCGCTCCTTAATTCCGAGAGTAAGAATTGATTCGGATGCCGTTTCTGTGTTTGGCATCCAGAGGCTTCTCGTGCTCAAAAGAAGTCTGTGAGAGGTGCTGGGGACCCGAGGGGGAAAACAGTTTTAAGTTGTTATGTGACTACATAGTCTCTGTCCAGTGTACTGCTCCTTAATTTTGAGAGTAAGAATTGATTCGGATGCTGTTCCTGTGTTTGGCATCCAGAGGCTTCTCGTGCTCAAAGGAAGTCTGTGAGATATGTTGGGGACACGAGGAGGAAAACAGTTTTAAGTCGTTATGTGACTACATAGTCTCTGTCCGATGTACCGCTCCTTAATTCTGAGAGTAAGAATTGATTTGGATGATGTTCCTGTGGTTGGCATCCAGAGGCTTCTCGTGCTCAAAGGAAGTCTGTGAGATATGTTGGGGACCCGAGGGGGAAGTCATTATGTGACTATATAGTTTCTGTCCGGTGTACCGCCCCTTAATTCTGAGAGTAAGAATTGATTCGGATGCTGTTCCTGTGTTTGGCATCCAGAGGCCTCTCGTGCTCAAAGGAAGTCTGTGAGAGGGGTTGGGGACCCGTGGGGGGGAAAGTTTTTTAAGTTGTTATGTGACTACATTGTCTTAGTCTGGAGTACCGCTCCTTAATTCTGAGAGTAAGAATTGATTCGGATGCTGTTCCTGTGTTTGGCATCCAGAAGCTTCTCGTGCTCAAAGGAAGTCTGTGAGAGATGTTGGGAACCCGAGGGGGAGAACAGTTTTAAGTCGTTATGTGACTACATTGTCTCTGTCCGGTGTACCGCTCCTTAATTCTGAGAGTAAGAATTAATTCGGATGCTGTTCCTGTGTTTGGCATCCAGAGGCTTCTCTTGCTCAAAGGAAGTCTGTGATATATTGTGGGGACCCGAAGGGGAAAATAGTTTTAAGTTGTTATGTGACTACATAGTCTCTGTCCGGTGTACCGCTCCTTAATTCTGAGAGTAAGAATTGATTCCGATGCTGTTCCTGTGTTTGGCATCCAGAGGCTTCTCGTGCTCAAAGGAAGTCTGTGAGAGGGGTTGGGGACCCGTGGGGGGGAAAGTTTTTTAAGTCGTTATGTGACTACATTGTCTCTGTCCGGTGTACCGTTCCTTAATTCTGAGAGTAAGAATTAATTCGGATGCTGTTCCTGTGTTTGGCATCCAGAGGCTTCTCTTGCTCAAAGGAAGTCTGTGATATATTGTGGGGACCCGAAGGGGAAAATAGTTTTAAGTTGTTATGTGACTACATAGTCTCTGTCCGGTGTACCGCTCCTTAATTCTGAGAGTACGAATTGATTCGGATGCTGTTCCTGTGGTTGGCATCCAGAGGCTTCTCGTGCTCAAAGGAAGTCTGTGAGAGATGTTGGGGACCCGAGGGGGAAGTCATTATGTGACTATATAGTTTCTGTCCGGTGTACCGCCCCTTAATTCTGAGAGTAAGAATTGATTCGGATGCTGTTCCTGTGGTTGGCATCCAGAGGCTTCTCGTGCTCAAAGGAAGTCCGTGAGATATGTGGGGGACCCGAGGGGGAAAACAGTTTTAGGTTGTTATGTGACTACATAGTCTCTGTCCGGTGTACCGCTCCTTAATTCTGAGAGTACGAATTGATTCGGATGCTGTTCCTGTGGTTGGCATCCAGAGGCTTCTCGTGCTCAAAGGAAGTCTGTGAGAGATGTTGGGGACCCGAGGGGGAAGTCATTATGTGACTATATAGTTTCTGTCCGGTGTACCGCCCCTTAATTCTGAGAGTAAGAATTGATTCGGATGCTGTTCCTGTGGTTGGCATCCAGAGGCTTCTCGTGCTCAAAGGAAGTCTGTGAGAGGGGTTGGGGACCCGTGGGGGGAAAAGTTTTTTAAGTTGTTATGTGACTACATTGTCTTAGTCTGGAGTACCGCTCCTTAATTCTGAGAGTAAGAATTGATTCGGATGCTGTTCCTGTGTTTGGCATCCAGAAGCTTCTCGTGCTCAAAGGAAGTCTGTGAGAGATGTTGGGAACCCGAGGGGGAGAACAGTTTTAAGTCGTTATGTGACTACATTGTCGCTGTCCGGTGTACCGCTCCTTAATTCTGAGAGTAAGAATTAATTCGGATGCTGTTCCTGTGTTTGGCATCCAGAGGCTTCTCTTGCTCAAACGAAGTCTGTGATATATTGTGGGGACCCGAAGGGGAAAATAGTTTTAAGTCGTTATGTGACTACATAGCCTCTGTCTGTACCGCTCTTAATTCTGAGAGTATGAATTGCTTCAGATGCTGTTTCTGTGTTTGGCATCCAGGGCTGGGACAAAGCCTTGTCAAAGGTGAGGGGTGAAAGGCTGTTTTTATACAGTGTAGTTTAGCGTCTGACGGTAGGAATTGCCTTGGAAGCTATTGCCTTTTTGGCATCCAGAGGCTCCTCGTACCCGAAGCGATATCAGGGGTCGTGCAATCCTTGTCCTTTGGTCATTATACTTTTCCGCACGTTTGAGGGTGGGAATTGGTTCGGCGGCTAATTCTTCTCTTGCATCCAGAGTCTTCTCACACCCAAAGAGCGTCAGTGAGAGGTGTTCCGACTATTGGCCTGGGCTTGCAAGACGTATGATATAGGCTACTTCACGGAACTCACTGGTTGGGCATTGTAAATCTTCACTACACGAAGCCCCTGTGCATACCCAGCGGTCAGGGCATGGATCGTCATTAAACGTCAGCACATGAAGCCCCTGTGAATACCCAGCGGCCAGGGCATTGCCTCCGGGCGGACAGTAGGGAATACACGAGGTCTGCCCCCACTTGATTCTCTCTTGTTTTCCGCGGGTGGGAATTGCTTTTGTATGCTATTTTACTGCTATTTTACAGCCTAAGACTTTGGCATTGGTAGTGAAGTGGCGGTGAAGTGGACGTGCAGATGCTCCTCATGCCTGCAGGGAGACGAGGAGGGGTCATTTTGGTGAACCCCGGCATTTCGGGCGTCTTTTTAAAGACGGGACCGGGCACTCCCCTGGGAGTTGCTTCATTGAACTTGAACTTCACAGAAATCGTGGAAGCCGCAAACTCAACGTACTAGGCCTATTTGTTCACGCCCGCACGAACGCACAATAGGGGCTATTCAGTTCCACTACTCGATCGTATAAACCCAAAAGGCAGTAACTTCTCAATATAATAGTAAGCTGAATACTGCAGTGCATTATTCACTACAATTCGCATTTTGTTGGAAATGGTGCTTCTGTCAGAATTGAGCTGGTATAATGTGTATTAATAATGCACGTAAATTATGAGATTTCCGTTTGAAAATTCATCATTTGTTTGGTAGAAAACAAAAGTCTACATATTCCATTTCTCATTTTAAAAGGACGGGAATTTCATAGTTTCCTTCCCTCAGTAGAAGTATAGACATGGCAGTGACTGTCACCGCATAGACACATCCCAATTTCCCATGCTGTGGATAGACCTTTGCCTGGCCAGCCCTGCCAATTTCATTTATGGCCGGGTATAGGCCAAGGTTCTTAGTCACGTGACCTTCATGCCTGTGCTATTGAGGCCGGTGAATAATTTTCTGGGTCATAAGAAATGCGTCAGAGGGGAAATACAATACTGTGAACAGCTCTTCATCCTGGGAAGTCACCTTTCAAAAATGCCTGATTTCGGGGATTACCCTATTTTCATCTAAAAATAGCAACAAAGTCACAAACATTCGCCACTGGGGCATACCAGAGGCTACATGAAGCTCGGCCCTCATGTAGCCTCTGGTATGCCCCAGTGGCGAATGTTTGCGACTAGTTGCTATATTTAAATGAACACAGGGTAATCCCCGAATTCAGGCATTTTTGAAAGGTCACTTCCCCCGATGAAGAGTTGTTCAAAGTATTGTATTTCCCCTATAACGCATTTCCTATGACTTGACCCAGAAAATTATTCACCGGCCTCAATAGCACAGGCATGAAAGTCACGTGACTAAGAACCTTGGCCTCGACCCGGCCTTAAATGAAATTGGCCGAGCTCCCCAGGCAACTGTACCCTGAGCATTTTCTACACAGATGTCGCTTACGACAACCTCTCGGAATTCATCCCCAACCTCTCAGTCTCTTGCATCTCTGCCAGCTGGCGCCAGTTTAAATCCCAAAAAAGCTCTATTATTGGTGCAGTTTTATTGTTATGTCAAAAGTAGGCTTTTTAAACACGCCTGTGCGTCCTGACTATTTGATATAGTGAATATAAAACGCCACTACGCCGTCACGGGTAGAGCCTACACAGATTTTTCTCCACTTAATTCGCCCAAATATTTGACAATGTTCACGTTTCGCCCCTGCCCCGTGCTTGTGAGTTAGGAAAGACGTTTCGACCCTGCTCTATACATAGGAAAGACGTTTCGCCTACGTGGTCATAGCTCGGAAAGACGTTTCGCACCCTATGCATAGTTCAGAAATATATTTCGCCCCATAGTCATAATTTGGAAAGACGTTTCGCACCTTATTCATAATTAAGAAATATTTTATTTAGCACCGTCTTTATATGTAAAAAGGACATTTAGCGCCATATTAATAAATCAACATAGGCCCCTACTATTTCCGTTATAGGCATAACGGTTCACAATGGCTAAAGCATAGGCCTATTAGCAAAGACGTTTCACTCTCGATATCTAGAGCATACTTATGTAATATAGGCCTATAGTATGCATACGCAACAAACATTAGACGTTGAATCAATGTCGCTCTCAGGTTGGGCCACATTTACTGGGTAGGCTATATGTATATATATAGTCCTAGGCTACATCCCCTATAGTCCACATAGAACATATAGGCTATATTTAAAAATATCGATTTAGGCCTATATTTAAAAACATAGGGCCTAAGGCCTATTAAAGTATTACCACGGCACTGATTATGGATTCTTCCCACTTCAATGTGTACGCATTTTTTGGCCACAATATTCACTTTTTAAAGTGAAAAATGATATAAATATAGATGAAAATAGATATATTAAAGCAGCTCCTTGTGATGACATCAATTTTGTTTTTAATTTTGTAATAAAGTAGTGCATCCCACAGATCATGATTTTATTTTTCCGAGTTTTTAGATTTTTAAAAATATTATTTATTCACATTTTTATGAATCTCACTGTAACCCAAACAAACTTTTTGTATAGCTAAACACCTGCCAACGGATGTTTAAATGTTCCCACAGCCTTGGGCCACATGTTGATGCCGTCGACCCAGCGTTGAGCAGATTCGGGGCTGCGGGGTAACCCCCCTGATCAACCCGCTCCCACAGCAATTAAGGGTGGCAGCTATTGATGTAACTATGTGGTTACTTCATGCCGTCTGAGGTGGTCGTATTTGAGGTCTATATTGTGGTATGCTGTAAACAAACTTGTTTACTTGACAGTATACGTCTTGGAAATAGAGCTTGTTTCGTCTTTTTCAGTGCTTTAACATTGTTTTTTTCACATTTTTGTATTTTATTTAAGATCAGTAGGTTATATAGCTTCATACAAAATTAATCTTGCAAAATTGACAAAATTGAAAATTCTAATCCCAAGGAACAACTTCAATTTTTAGGTTCGTTTTTGAACTATTTATAAGCTGCAATCTTCGATGTTCGGACCCTATATAATTAAAGGGACTCAATCAGGCTAAAATCTTCAAAAAATCAGTGATTTTATTTTGGCTTCTTAATATGACCATATGATGTAAACATGTCCATAGACTAAAACTGAGATACAGAGACGAAATTCGCGTATTTCTTATTTTGGACATGCATGTCCGAAATAAGAAATCGGGAATTAAGAACAGGCGATTCTCCGTTCGTTCGATTCGTTTTTTCACCCATGTGCACCCTCACGTATGGATTTTAGTTTCAGAGAATATTAAAAATGATTAAATCTGAATGCATGCAAAGATGCAGCCTGCCTGGCCTATGTATATTTTACGATGTGTTCACCCGATGTTGGTTAAAGGTTGGCTCACCGCCATCATCGGAACGATGCATTGAATCGCTCTTGGCTTGATGTTAGGCCACCGTCTACGACGCTGGCCCAGCATGCCCAGCATTGGGCCGGCGGTGGTTTGATGTCGTGTGTTGGTCGGATGGAGGCCTAGTTATTCTACTGCCAGCGGGCACGTGACAAATGGGTCAATGTTGCTTTGAGGTTGGGCCGGCGTCTAGGGCGGTGGACCAGCGTTGGGGAGTGTGCAAAGGGTAGCGACAGATATGCTTTTTGTTTCCAGTGACTTGCAATTAATATATCGGAATGTAGGCCTACACCCATCACCATCATCATGTAGGCCTACTATATCTG
>OZ024916.1:22452702-22595202 GCA_964017125.1 Flabesymbios commensalis | reverse complement strand
TAAACCCACAAATGACGAGCATATTACACTCATTCACTAGGTGGCGCTGAAGTGGAGGTGGCATCAAGTGATGGTGGCAACAGCTGATCGGTGCTGTATTTCAGGCTACTAACAAAGAACTTATTATGCCCTAAGTTCTTTGCTAATAGTCAGGCAGAATATATAGATTTTGCCCGGGGACTTCGTGGCTGAACCTTGAAATGTTGGTGCATCACCAGCAATGCATCTTGTACAATTCTAACTTCCCCGATGAGATGAAGTTCATCAAGCAATGAACGTTGATGAAGGTTCATGAACATTCATAAACATTTATCAATGGTTCATAAAGCCAGTTCATGAACTGTGTTCTAGTTCATGACAAATCATAAATATTAATGAACACTTGATGAAGTAATGTTTTTCATGATTTAGTTCATGAAGCTCATATGGAGAGTTTCTTAAACAGTCATGATTTTTTATAAACTTGGTAGAATCAATTCATGTTTCATGAACTGTGACGAATTTTTGTTATAAACTTGATTAGTGTCATTATTTAGTTCATGGTTGTTCGCTAAGCTTCATTACTTTGGTGAATTATTATAAACTTGATAAGTCCTAAATCGGTTTATGGCGAGTTCATGAAAGTTCATGAGGGACAGTTTCATGAACTGTGAGCTTGAAATATCAATTTAGCTCATGGTTTGCTCATGAAAGTTCATGAACTGTGGTGAATGATAGCCCAAGTACTCTTGCTAGTATGGTGTCAACTACGCAATGGCTAATTAACTAATTAATTAGCAATTTTTAGCAATTTTCAGAGTTGATTATCAACCAAAGAAAACATGATTATAAGGGACATGTTATAAGGGACCAACATTTATTTGAGTCCCATATGTTGCCATGTTGATGATTCCAGATGCAAAACGCATCCACATACATTCGATAAACTATTACATATATTATCCCATTGAAAATCTCAGCCATTTCTTTTCACCAGCATTGAGTCACCACTCCCAAAGGCGCCAGTAGGCTGATCAACCATAATTCTGGAGGCCCACCAATACAAGGATATCCTACCTATAGAGCTGATTAGCTCACCATTGAAGTGCACTGATCATTTATACAATGTCTAACGTCTTCGACGTTGGCCCAACATTGTATGAAGTCATACAAATGTTTTGTGTTTACTGGGTGTCAATACAAGTGTGGGTCAGCCCGTTTCGAAACCCCCGCAGTAATACAGTCAGTTTGTTTGCAAATCAACAACCAGCTGAGAGCCAAGACTACGAGCTTTGATGGGATTATTAACTCATAAATGTCGCTCAAGTATGTATGAATTTGCTGTGATTTGAGAACTTGCTCTTAGTGCGGCTTTAGGTATGAAACGCATATTTAGTATTATTATGGATTGGGGCTCTGCCTACCCACGAGCACTATTGCATTCTGGGGGACCCATGTCCTGCGAATTTTGACAGTTGACTAAACCTTTAAATTTCAGATATTACGGCATAATTATTTAGTGGGTTTAATCACTATTTCGGTGGCCATTTTGCTTTTTTTTCACTAGGACTGCATTTGATCTCTAGGATAAGGTCAAAATTGGGTTCCCCGACCGCACAAACCCGCACCTAGACAGCAAGAGCATATCAATTTTTTGAGAAGTTTGATAGGCATTTAAACAGCCATTTTGCAGTTTGATCATGGGAGGTCTGCTGATTGCTGATTTATGGTTCATATTCAACAGAAAAATATTCTTAAATGATTGTAACTTGATATTGCAAGGTTATCTGATCTTATATTATGGTTCTGCCTGACTATTTGGTGACAGGCAGTGATTTCTGATACAGATTATTGGCCCATGTAGTATTAAATCATTGCTTTACATCACTTTTCGGCACAAGTGGTCTTTTAAGTGACTTTGTAATACGATAAAAACGTTGTAGTCAATTGACGAGATGAATGATGTACAGATGATAATGTGAGGGTGATAGGGCATGGTGGGTTACAGAGAACGTTTTCCTTCGCTCTCCCGATAAGGGGTTCTGGGTATGTCTAGGGGATCAACCCCCAGACATGCTCTGACTGCCGGAAACTTGGCTTTCGTAGGAGTACACAGTAATCTTTGCCTAATAATAGCAAAATAAACACGATTATTTTAACGAGAAGGTGACCTGGTGTTGTAAAGTTATTTTATGATGTCATAACATCATAGATGTGTAATACTCAAGATATGTATGAAATCAAGAAATTAATTTTGTCTAATTTATATGCCTACACTTGTGTTGCCATCAGGATATTAGGCATAGGCCTATACATATATTTGGTCTCCAGCGTTTTAGGGTTATGTACCTTCTGTGCATTTGCCATATATGTAGCGACATCCTTCGGCGATAGCAAAATTTAAGATTAGATCATCTGCCCCCTCTTAAATACAAAGACATTGGGAGTTTAAGCGTAGCTATCTGTAATGAGTAAATTAAGCTGTAAAGTTTGCTTTAAATAAATTATCATTGAACATCACCAAGACAAATTATATGATTTTCCCTAAAAGTAAATCCAAGAAGAACATTCAAATTAGTATTGGGAGCAAATAAGATGAACGAAATCACATTTTAAGGTGTTAATCAATTGCCAAGGGTTATTCTCCGAACACATTGATGAGCTATCGAAAAAAGCTAACAATGTACCACCCCAATATTTGATTAAGTTACCATCCCTATGTTTTATTTAGGGCATTGGGGAAATCAATTTTTTTAAATTGAGAGCAAATGCCCATGTCGCTCAGAAATTTTCGCTCATTAGAGACCCCCCTCCTCCCACCGCGTAGCGTTTGACCTACTTTACCCGCATCACGTCCCCGCATATCGTGTTTGCTGGGCCCCCCTGAGTTGCGTCGCTGGGCATTAAAGGGACTAGCCCAGGCTAAATTCATCAAAAAATCGGTGATTTTATTTCGGGTTCTTATTATGACCATATGATGTGAACATGTACATAGACTAGAACTGCCATTTTTTATAATTTTTGTGCTGCGCAGTCATCAGTTAGACTAGATATAGAGACGATATTCACGCATTTCCTATTTTTGACATGGTTGTCAATAATTAGAAATCAGGAATTTCGTCTCTATATCTAGCCTAACTGGTGAATGCGCAGCACAAAAATTATAAAAAATTGCAGTTCTAGTCTATGTACATGTTTACATCATATGGTCATATTAAGAACCCGAAATAAAATCACCGATTTTTTTTATGATTTTAGCCTGGGCCAGTCCCTTTAAACCAATATCAGTTCAACGTCGTAAGCTTAGCGAAAGCGCTTCCAGTACTGCAGGTTAATTAAAATGCCCACAGATTACCCTCTGGATCAAGACCTATGGGTGTGCAAAATATGAAGTTGGTCAATCATAATTGGTGGAAATTATAGGCTACTTTCCCATATACAATGGGTGATAATGAAATATGTGACCCGATCTGACTAGAGTGGGCTCAGCTATTTATTTATTTTGATCAAGTGCTGCTGTTTGCTATTTTCTTTTCCAAGTTGTAGATTTTGCTAAGATTAGCTAAGCCGTTGTATAGCGCGGTTTATTTTACAAAGGAGTAATGTTTGAATATTCTAATATACACACTTATCGATTATATATCTATTTTAAATTGAGAAAGATCATATAGATTTACGATGATTTAGGCCTTAGTAAAACCGAAATAACACAAAAATAACAATTATGGATGTTTACAATAGTCATAGTGTATTTTCAGGCGAGGGTGGTGTAAGCTTTTAATTTAATTTTATCAAGTGCTGCCGTTTGCTATTTTCTTTTCCGAGTTGTAGAGTTTGCTAAGATTATCTAATAGACAGGGATATATCCTAAGTTAGGTGTACCTAGGTTGTGATCCTAAATATATATAGATATCATTTCAGGTGCCCAAACTTTTACAACAAGACGTGTCAGTTTTCCAGAGAAAATGATGTTTACCCACTGGGTAGTAGTTCTACATACTCTACAAAATAACAGTGCCGTATTATAATGTAAATGATTTGTCTATTTACCTCTTTTATCGCTGTCATATACATGTGATGCATATTGTTTTACTTTATATCATGTTAGCATGTGAATTCAGAACAGTGTGCGGATGATAACCTCGTTCTGAGAGGAAGTTATTCAAGTATAACTATGATATAACACAATTTTGCCAAAATATCAAACTATAGAGATCAAAAAGACATCAAAAACCTCTAAAAAATCATTTGACAGTATATTGATGTCTGACATTGTATTCCTTGATAAAAAAATCCAATCTAGACACTAAGATCGCCTAAATATGATATCTAGACCTTCCAATGACCCCAAAAATAATATTGTCGTCAAAATGGCATTATGTAATCTTAAAACCAGAACTTGGGGCCAAAAAACACATTTCTAAGATTGCGGGACTGTATTCATAGCCAATTACTTTTTTTGGGGCGGCCATTTTGGAAATATGCAAATTAGCTAATTAAATATGCAAAATCTCAAATGGTATCTGGCAGATTTGAAATCTACGGGCAAAAAATACGATGGAAACCGTTGAGAAAAGTTTGACAGACATGTTTATTAGATAGGTTAGGATATATCCCTGTCTACAAGCCGTTGAATAGCGCGTTTTTTTACAAAGGAATTATATATGCCCTAAACTTAAATGTTTCGATGTTTAAATTTGTGTTACTTCGGTTTTACTTAGGCCTAAATCATCGTAAAATTTATATGATCTTTCTCCACCCTCCATTTGGAAGAGATATATATCTGATAAGTGTGTATTTTAGAATGTTCAAACAATTTCTGACAACGATGACAAAAATTCCATTTGAATTGACCATTTACCTCCCCGCCGAGGGTCTAGATGTAGATTAGTGTTCTTTAAAAAGGGTCAACACAAGGAAAATCTCACATAAGGAAAATCTTACTCTTTTTGTCAATACACCAGCCACTAACATCCAATGAATATTACCGGCGTATTTTTGCGATGTTCACGAAGCCCCGCAAAGATTTACAACATGTCAATTGGCTGTGTTTAGTGGTAATGGACTAGGTATCTATAAGCCCTCCCATTTGACCTGTGTGGCCCTATACGAAAACGGTCATTTCCCGAATAATGGGTATTTAGGTGATAATAAACAATATAACATATATTTATTGTAGATATTACATCACGTCAGGGCTTTTATTGGATTTGGTGAACATCAAAAAGTAAGATTAAACATTTAAATCGTGTTTACGAGATAACTGTTAAGCAAACCATGTTAAATGATGCATTTCAGGAGATTAAAATTACTTTAACATCGCCATTTTATTAATTATCCAACAAATCAAGTAGTAATCACCAGATTTTGCTCATGAGGAGTCTCTCAACGAAATGTTATCGCTCATGGAAGTTAACTTACACAGAGCCTGTGCTCAAAATATTTACAAAAAATATGAAATTTTTAGGAAAACATTGATAAATTATGAGTTTCAGGATGAACCATTTTATGGCGGCCAGGTCAATTTAGAATTACTCGACAAATCAAGCATTGATAACCTTTTCTGATTTAAGGGAGGTATCTGAACCAAATGATACCGCTCATGGCGACTATTGTCCTTAAATGAAAATTAGATTTTTTATTACTATTTTATCGCCATATATATATATGACATGATGGATGGAAAAAACTACATCCACCAATATCTCTTTCAACTGGCTCAACATTGTTATAGAAAGAGAACGCCGTGAAAATCACATTTTTGCGAATATTTAAAAAAAAAATCGGGTAGGTGTACAAAAATGTCAAATTCTCAACCCGCCCGCATTTCCGGATTCGGTATTTAGAGGCCCTGGGAATAATTCTAGACGTGTAAAGCCGGTTTAGGTACCTGCAAAATTTGGTCACTGTTTTTTACTATCACAGCCGGGTAAAGTGCCCAAGGACACAACATCGAAACAACGAAGTACCGACGTTGAAATTAATAACATATTTCTCTGAAAACCTGCAACAAGTCAAGAGTTTCGACAGGCATCAGCCATTGAAAAGCAAAATGGTCTAACCATAGGGGATATGGGAGATATAACAAACAAAACAAATCACATACCTAATATTGTATCTCATTTTTATGGCATAACATTGGCTAGTACGTCTACTACCAGTAAACACAAAGAAATTGTATAACATTCATACAACGTCGGACCAACGTCTTCGACGTTGGTCCAACATTTCATAAATGCTATACAAATGTTTTGTGTTTACTAAGTATAGGGACCACCAGTATTGCACTAAAATATTTAACTCAAAAACAAATCGCATCAATGTATTTATTAAATACAAAACATTACTCTAAAAAATTACTTCGATGACAAAAAAATATGCATCCTGGTTGAATTAGTTATTTTAATAACGTCATCTTGAGATGAAAGGGCTGTAAATGATATTATGACCTTCTAGTCTCAAGACGATGTGATTATATGTGGATTAAAACAAGTTTCCAGGATAGAAGATACAATGTTACTGCCAGCCATGAGGAGTATTTTGTCTACAAATGGCATGTCTTATCCCATTAAACACGAGGCGTTCACCCACTATTGTTTTAATGTTGTGCCAACTGGCCCAACATTCAAACAATATTGGGTGAACGTCTCGTTTTTACTGGGATTACAGACGTGGTAATCTCGTCAGGGAAGAAACATTTCTTTCCCTTAGAACACAGGGAAAATATTGTGTAGTACCGACAAAAGAAACAGCATTTTAGTAGATATTTAGTAGATATTTCATTCCCGAGATAATAGATGTGGCGTCGCACTAGAGATGAAGTGTCACAATGACACTAGTCTACACTCAGGCAGTTTTTAATTGTTCTGTGTTTTTTTTTTCAGTTGAAGAATCTAAAAGACTGAGCAAATCTAAAACTCAAAGTAACATTTCCCAAATAGATTGATTTTCTGAAAATATATCAGTGTACTGGTACTGTATTTAAATGTGTTTAATTTGGATGGACATCTTAAATATGTAAATATTCTTGCACTGAATGGAAAGGGTGCGTGGGGATAATATATTACCACACGTTGAACCAGTGTTGGTTTACTGTTGGGCCAGTGTCGTAGACAGTTGACCGACATTAAACCAGCACTTGTTCAAAATCTCGTGTTGGTTGGGATATACATTTTTCACTAAGCGTTGCAGGAATGACAGAATAAAAATGGCGAAATCTTGCAAAATACGGATGTTTTGACATTTCACTGGATCTAACCATACTTTGGTATTTCATAAAATCAGATAAATTTCATTCACATCGAGGTGAGAGTGGCGGCAGCAATACACACCTCAATGTGGTGACCCAGCGGACAAAAGATGTTGAATCACTGTTGGTTTAACGTTGGTACCAACGTTAAACCAACATTGATTCAACGTCTTGTGTCAGCTGGGGAACAACTAATCTGAGCCTTATGGGGGATAACTGGGCATACAATCAAACATCAATACACAAAGTACACAAGACTGAGAAAATAAAATCAAGCCATACAAATTAGGAGCGGATAGAATACTATTTAATTGTTTTTTTTTTAATTTCTTCAAGTAAATGAAAAAACACAGAACGACTCCACGCTCGAGAAGTGACCAGATTTATGTGCGCTTCAGATTCGGTCCGCAGCTGATTTTACTGGAATGCAATGCAGCAGTATTAGATAGAAAATAACAAGGTTGTGTAGACTGGTGTGAGAAATTGAAGCGCTAATTTAACAGGTTTTTTGTTGAGATATGCAAAATCAACAAGCTCATTTCGCTTCACAAATTCACCAAAAGTATTTAATATCCACCCAATTGAAGGTGGGGGTCATGGTAATGAGACACAACTTCAAGTGGGCAAACATTTTACCATGTTTTTAGCACTTTTTAAGTATTACTATACAGTTCTATATGATTGTAAGCGCCAGGTATACATTGTGCAGTGAATATTTAGTACATGATTCTGTTTTTGAATATAAAAGTTTAACTGTGTTACTTTGAGCATTGTGACACGTACATTTATCCTCCGGTCGCTTCCTTGCTATTAAAATATGACAATTGCTACACAGAAAAAACACTCACTGACCAATATTGTCCTAATGTTGGTCCAGCGTCGTAGACGGTGGGGGAACATAATGTCAATATTGGGTCAATGCCTCAGTGTTTGCATTCATCAGCATTTAATTTCAAGATAACGACTTGATTTGACAGAATTGCACTATTCAAAGATATGTAAATCTGTAAAAATCTCTATTTCCCTTTTGTATGTTGGGCTATTATTCTGTATTCTATGTATAAATAGTTGTCATAAGCTAAGTGACCAATCTCATGTAAACATCAGGGAATTGGTATATCATCAACGGAAAAATGTTCTGTGCTTTTATTTGATACTACACAAGTTTGTTTAATTATCAATATCGGATGATTTTCCTTCAAATTGAGGTGAAAAATGCTCAATTATTTCACACCTGAAGAAAAATGAAAAGAAATAGGTGGGTGTTTGAAGGGAGTGAGGGTTAAAGTCGTTATTAGGTTGCTTATATAATTTATAATGTTACACTACTTACATCAGATTGCCGTATTCTAATGGAATGGCAGTTAGTGTTTATATGATTAGTATATATCTTGGAAAAGTCATGTTTTATCCATGTACCTTACATATTACGGTGACCATAGACAAAAGGATGAGGACACCATTTGGCCACTGACTACTTTGAAGCTAACAGTATTATTAACATATATGATTGATAAGCAGAAAGTAGAGTCTAGTAATTCTATTCTGCTCTTTAGTCCTGCTGGACTAAACATCTAACTCTTCATATCAAAACACAGCAATTACTAATGTTGTCCCTGTGGATGAAAATGTCTTATTTCCCAGTTTGTCAAGTAGGAGATACGACATTTTTATCGATGGCAAAGATGTAGATCTTAACCCTTTAAACCCTCACGATGCAATAAATCATTATTTCGCATATCTGAAGAATGATTCGATGTCCTGAAACCTAGTGGTTTTAGAACGAAAATTTTCATGGAACTGTTTTAGAAATAACAGTCTATTTTTTTCATTTGTAACCCACTTTAAGTCATTTTCATCCACTACAAGTCTAAAATTGCAACACCAATTCTCAGCTTGTAGTGGATGAAAATGACAATGTTAAATTCAGGCTTCAAAGGGTTTACCCTACCAGGGTTGCCACTCGCATCAGATTTGAAAATTCCCTGACATTTCCCTGACTTTTCCCTGACCCAATTTCAGTTTTTCCTGACCAAAACAATATGCTAATATTAACATACCAGAGTACCATTACTTGTCTTATGTTTATAGTGGCCTCATATTATTGTAAGGAATATATAGCCTATGAGGATATGTATGCCTCTTTTTGTAATAATAGATTATGTAGTAATGCTACAACACATTTGTCAATGAACGTCAACAATAAAATTATGATTCGACTTAGTAGCTGTATCATGTCTTAGTATCTGAACATGTCTTTCTGTATGTAATTTCATAACAAGAGGCCAGCCGGCCACCATGATCCCCTCGTCCCACCCGCGTGTTCGAATTTTTTCAGGGTGCATCCATCCACTTTTTCTTTATAGTAATGGTCTAGCTATCTGGCATGGTTTATATTAAAGTCAATTATTGCCGAAAGCTGGCCTTTTTTAATTTGCTCAAGTTGAAATTTTTCAGGGCATATATCTACCTGAAACTGCACTTTTTATCCCCCGCCTGTACGGGCAGGGCGATTTTAGTAATGCTAGGATTGCGTCAGGTGTCGAGTTTTCTTGTGGGTGCAAAAACTCAAAAACTACTGGTCAATTTTTTTGAACATGACATTCCTAGCAACATGTGGATGTGCAAGTGATTTTTTAAAAATGCTACCAAAATTAAAAATGGCCGCCAGAGGTCAAAATTTTTTTGTGGGCGCAAAAACTCTAAAACTTAAAGTCAGACATTATTTTACTATCACATTTCCCACGATATGGAGATGTGCAGGTGAATTTTTCATGGTTTTACTGAAATTCAAAATAGCTGCCACGAATTAACTTCAATTTTTTGTTGGCGCAAAAACTCAAAATAATAGTTTGGTCATTTTTTTATATTTTAACATCACATTCCTAGCAACATGGTGATGTGCAACTGATTTTTAAAGGGGCTACCAAAATTCAAAATGGCCGCAAATGTATTGTGGGTGCAAAAACTCACAAATTGAAGTCAGAAATAATCCAAATTTTACAATCACATTACCCACTATTTGGAAATGTGCAGGTGATTTTACTGAAATTTAAAATGGCCACCACAACTTTTTAAATATTTGTGACAGCAAAAACTCTTAACGTAATTTATGGTGGGGGATGCTATAGGACCTCAGGCCTCTTTGTTTTTATAGTAGGCCTAATGGTCTGGGAATCTGGCACGGCTAATTATGGCTGATGGTCGGTCATTTAAGTAGGTCATATCTCATAAGCCCCTAAAGGAACATTTACACTCCCTAAGCGATGTCTGTGTGCAGGACAGACGGCCGGACATCCAATGCCATAACCCCCGCCCCAACTTCATTGGGCGAGGGATAAAAAGACGCCCACTCAGCTTGCCTGATAGAATTACATACAGTAGTTATAATAAATGCATACATATTGTTGATTGTTCCAGCAACAATGTACCGATAGTATATAATACAGCAGTTTACACGGCATTGGCCATCATTACATGTGTTTACTTTTTTATAACCCTTGAAAATTCTGAAATTGTCACTTACATCAAGTTGTGGATCGCGAATCCACACCCTGATATGAATGAAAATTGCTTGCATCAGACAAGCTTCATTGTTTAAATATGGAAAAGTAGGGGTGCTTGATAACACAGAAGATTGCCATACAATAATGAACTGTGGCCTATTCTACTATTATAAATTGATAGCATAAATTGCAGATTAACTGATGCTATTCTGATTGGATAAATTCAATGAATTTACATAATGTTGTGTTCACATTTATAGTACACTTATCTAACAAAAAGACAAATTTCCCTGACCTCAGTGCAATTTTTCTGAATTTCCCTGACTTTTCACAAATTTCCAAAATTCCCTGATCAATTTCAAAATTCCTTGACTTTTCCCTAACCTTGAATTTCCCTGACTTTTCCCTGACCAGTGGCAACCCTGCCTACAAGCGCTAATCACGTCTACCCAACAAACACAAGAAACATTTGTATAACATTTATACAATGTTGTACCAACATCAAAGACATTGGGCGGACATTGTATAAATGCTATACAAATGTTTTGTGTTTACTGGGTATAGGCGTTCTCATCTTTTTTATTTTTCTTTCAAACAGTATTATTTTAAGGAGATAAAAGCATTTGATTTGTTAGGTTGGCATATGATTTGATTCAAATCGCACTTATGTATGTAATTTTTACCCGTGGACTTGAAGTTGTGGGTCGCGGCAGCGAGACACAACTTCAAGTTGGTGAAAATGTAAATTCTATAACTCAGCATTAGTTAGAATTTTTTTTTAACAAATATTATTATTTGGCCATCATCTTGGAATAAAACAGGGATTTAAAAATAAAAAAGCTGTGGTAGAAGTGTTTCCAACATTAGAACAGCTTGTTTTCAGGAAGGGCAAGAATGACATGAATAAAATGAAGGAAATACAAATTGTAACTAATAATACTGATTTCTGATAGAAATATACTCAAAATATTACTTTAGACTAAATTTACCTTAGTGAACTGTTACAATTGCCTTGTATAACTTGTTTTAGCACCTATACTCCAGTGTAACATACAATGTTCGTGAAATTTGGTGATGTATTTTGTAAACCTCATAAGATGTAGTCATTTTTATAATCATAGTACATGTTACTACATTTTACTGGGATGATGTGAAAATGAATAGCTTAAAACAATATCTATTGAGTATTGACGGAAAAATTAAGAACAATTTACTGTAACAGCTGAAGATATTCCACGATTAAGTACGTTGAAACTATGTTAGCTAAAATGTAGGATTAACATCAACGACGGTGGCCCGACATTAAAACATTACGAGAGTTCACGTCTTGGGTGAGCTTTGCATTGTATGAATAGTGTTGATTGATTATTTAGTACTGTAACATTAACCCTTGTCCTCCTGAATAGGTTGTTTCTATTTTACTTTCATTTGAAGCTGGAAATGCTAACGCAATTTCCAGCTTCAAATGACGAAAAAAAATATTTACGTTTTTAAAAAACTCTCCATTATTGGTTTATTGGAATAACTGAGCATCTATCAAAAACTATTTTATCAAATTTATTGCTATTGCTATTGATTTAAAAACATACTTGAAACCGTATATATCTACGGGCCTAGCAGGACAAGGGGTTATTAGGCTTATCAGGGTCAATTAATGAGATGCAGATACACATACTCTGATCAGATAAACAACTGTACAGTGAAACTACCAGCAAAAAGCAGACATATAAATGCGCAGGGTGTGGATCTATGTACATTATAATATAGCATTTCTTTCTTTACAAATAAATTAAATAGTTTGTCATCATGATTTCTGTTTCAGTTACTCCTATCGGGCAATGAAGAGAGTTGTCGCATTAGTATACCATACAATAATTTATTATATATTTTTATATATAATATATCATGTATATACGGTATATACTGTGTGAGCATGATTTCTTCATCCTACAGGGCTAAACTCATTGTGACGGGGAATATTTATATATTATTATAATACATTGTGATGATTGCATATAATGGTAGCGAGATGATATGGGCTGAGCCGATACTATACAGTGACACTGCTTGTAGAACAACATCTTGAACCAGCAAAAATGCTAAGTACCACCTTTAGTCATGTTAAAAAAAATTCTCAATTTAAAAAAAATACCACAATGTACTTTTTTAACCTTTATCCCGCTAAGTTAATTTATGTAAATTTTCACCCACTTGGAAGTTGTCAATCGCTACCTCGACCCACAACTTCAAGTGGGTGAAAATTACTCGTATTTGTTTAATTTGAGCACACATATTTGCAAATCTTGATGTTTGGACACACATTTCAGTTCCAATAACAGTGATTTGGTTGTCTAACCCTTGGAACACTGACTTATTCAATTTGAATTTTCAGTCACTTGAAGTTGTGGATCGCGGCAGTGACTGAAAATTTGTGTTTTTTGTGAAATTTAAGTCTCAACAATTATCAGTGTTTCAAAATTGAAAGCACATTTTACTTTTAACAACTGGTTATACAGGTGCCAATAAAATCGCAGAATGTCTACTGTAGTCGACATCAGAGTTAAATTTTCACCCACTTGAAGTTGTGTTTCGCTACCGCGACCCACAACTTCAAGTGGGTGAAAAGTATGCATATATAAAACAGAATGAAAACGACAACAGCAGGATGAGGGTTCAGTAGAATGCAGCTTACGCCAATATTTTTGCAACCCAACTTAACACTTGCTGCTGACTTGGTATAGATCTTACATTCTTTTGAAGCTACAGTGGCTGATGCAATCTCCGAACACGACACATATTCTATTTGTGAGAAAATAGACAATCACTCAAATTAAATGATTTGATTAACTCAGCTTTTTGAAAGAAAAAAATTATAGAATACAACTTTTTACCCACTTGAAGTTGTGTCTGGCTACCTCGAGCCACAACTTCAGGTGAGTAAAAGTTTTCATATATGAACTATTTGAAGCAAAGCATATGCCAATCTGAACAAATTTAATGATAATTATAGTACGAATTTTCTTGTTTAGAGAACAAATAAAAGAGTCTCAAAAACGGCTATAGACGTGACTAGCACTTTAAGGCTGAACACTTCAAATTTTGAAAAGCAGGACAATAGTTAAACTGTGCAGGTTTACATGGGAACCCCTAGAACACTTGTCGACTGTATTATATAGCACTTGGGGCTTATGTGGTTATATTTCCACAATTAATCACATTAATACGACTGGAATTTTGTTGTGTGTGTTTTTAGCCGATAGACATGGGTTTGAAGCACCACATAAATTTTGATCCTCAAATATGGATGTTTTGTCAATTTAGAGTGATGTATAGTTTCTAATTAAAGGGGTTGAGTGGCAGGGGCCCCTCTGGATCCGAGACTGGTGAACAGCTACGGTTTCACACCCAGCTATCATTTCTCGCTAATTGTTTTATTTACTGAGCATTTACCACGAGTGACGAGGTAGTGAGTTGTCACTTCAACCATGCTAAGTTACATAGGGCACTATACTAAAATTGGAATCAGCACAAGTTTTATGAATATGTGTTCATGTTTTCTGTGGCTCAGAGTCTGTACATTGCGTTCCATCCATGTCAAAGTGTCACTTTGGCCACTCCCGAGTGGCAAAAGTGAAATTTTGCCTACAAGGGTATGAATAACATGAATTGCATGTATGGTGATGATGATAACCTGGCAAGTTGCGGGGGTTAAAAACCCCAGAATCATTGGGATATGCATACAGTGTCTATTTCATTACTTTTAACCCTTACAACGCTGATAGACTTTTGTATAAATCATAGAGACCAAAGGGATTTTTAAATTTATTATCATCATGAATGTCTTGGTTAGCTCTTTCCACTTCATTTAAATACCTATATTATGGGTCTACGGCCATTATAAGATTGATTTTCGACGTCATTAAAATCTGACGTCTAAAATCCGTCAACGGGCTGAAACGTCCATCATTAGATTGTGTGGATCTGAATTCACAATAATTTCCACATTTAATTCCACATTTAACAAATGTTCCTTTCATCACATCACTGTCATCACAACCACTACCAGTATCAGATAGTCAAGTTAAGTCTTTTGTTCTAAAAACTTTGAACAGCTTAGACATGTCACAAACCTATGCTTTTAATAAATCAAATAACCTTTTAATTGATAATCGCCAAGGTATATTATTAATATTCTCACCCACTTAAGTGCCATAAGTGCATGTTCATATTTGAGACCTTATAAATCTGAGGAGACAAGATGTACTATTTTTATTATTTTGGGTGTTTTTTGTGGGAAATTCGTACTTTTAATGACAAAAAATAAACACACGTAAACATGATAACGCATTGGAAATTTGCAGCTGATTTTCACCAAAATATGCCACAGTTTCTCACACCAGATTAACCCTCTAAGGTATATTATTTAATTTTCAACCACCTTAAAGGTGATCTATCAACCCTTATATGGTATGAATAATAATGTCCTTATATGGGGTGATTGGCTATCATGTGCCCCTCTCAGAGTCTCACATGATAGCCAATCACCCCATATAAGGAAACACTTGTGCCCCATCTTGTGTCAACTTTGATTTATTTGTCACAAAATTAGTCATCCTATATAAGGGGTGATAGATCACCTTTAAGTTACAGGTCGCCTATAACTAAAGCGAGTGAAAATCACTCACATTTGTTTAACTTGAGACCAAACATTTCCAAATCTCGTTGCCAATAAGTGATTAAAACCGCTAATAAAACAAATTAAAAACAACTAAGGTGGTGCTTAGCCCTTAAACGATTAACCCTCTGAGCACCAATAAGTGGCATTTATGCACCACATGGCATATCTTATATAAAATTCATCGGATAAAAATGGCATGATGCAATAAAGACATCCTGAGATATAATTTGAGATATTATACTTCAGACATTTCATAAAATTACTACATTTTTATTTATTTTGCAGCGATTCATATCTCAAGGTGATTGAAAATAAACTTAACCCCTAAACTGCTGATCACGTCTAGAATATTTTGTAATCTTTCTGTTTGTTCTTCAAAAACAAAAGATTTTTTTTAAGAGAAATGAGCATTAACCCTTATCCTGCTAAGTTAATTGATTTAAATTTTCAGCCACTTGAAGTTGTGTCTCGCTACCGCGACCCACAACTTCAAGTAGCTGAAAATTACTCATATTTGTTTAATTTGAGCACAAATATTTGCAAATCTTTTTAGACACACATTTCATTCCCAATAATAGTTTTTGGTTGACTAATAAAACAGATTAAAAACGACAATAATCGTGATCAGCAGGATAAGGGTTAAATGTGAACAATTGGCATACATTTTTAACAAATTGTAAAAAGATTGGATCAGCAATTCTTAACAACTTGAAATTGTGTGTTGCCATAGCTTGACACAAATGCAAATTAATTTTTTTTTAAATTTAATTTAGCGCGTCAAGGGTTAAGAGTAAATTAAGACCTCTCGGGTTAATAGGCTTCTTAGGATGGTTGACATTCTAGCATTCAGTGTTGCTTCAGTAGTTGTGGTTCTGTGATTAGATCCTCGTGGCTATAGGGGTGTATCTGGCACTTTATGGAGTGGCAGATACGCCCATTTCAATTACAAGAGGACACAATGATGATGTGGTACATTACCAGGTATGGTCAAAATTGAATGGCCGGCTGCAGTGCACTTTATAAGCGGATGAATGAATTGTCTATTCAATTGGTGAAATTCACCCACTTGAAATTGTGTCTGGCTAGTGCAATCCACAAATTCAAGTGGGTGAAAAGGAGGCGGGTCGGGGGATGGCACCTATCATTCTGGAGGTAAAAACGGCCGTACTAGATAAAGTTTCTCATTGTCATGACGATAGATGGGATGTTTTTTGTAATGTTCTACAAGGTCTTCCAGCGTATCAAAGCTTTGCTGGCCAATACAATACGATGAGTTCTCCATATGTACACGGAAATGTTTATTACGATGAGCGGCTTTCAACGTGATTGTGTAATCGCCAACCTGCAACAGAAATAAATAATCAGCAACTTCATAATTTTATAACACTTTGGTGTCCATGAAAATAACCTCACCACAAGCAATCTAACAGATTAGAAAGTATAAGAAATAATAGGTCATACATAGTGGCCGGTATATAATTTTCAACATCAAGTTAAAGCAATAGAACCAATGGTGTGGTGTGCAGTGCAGTGCAGTGCAGTGCAGTTATGTCAACTAATTTTAGTAATCATTCTGTTTTAAAAATGAAATACCGCTTTAAATAATATCTGACAATGATATCCACACGTATACGTTGTGATATAGGCTTGTAGCAAGGTATTGTGTACACGGATCTGGCAAAATTGACCAAAAATAAACCATAACTCTGGACTTCAGTGGCAAAATTATTTTAAAGAATAAGATGCATAGATTTAAAAGCCATTTGAATTGGAGCTCTTTTCTTATCCAGTTTTAAGCTATGTCCAATCAAAAATACCCCACCATCTACGAAATATGCCATTTTTTATCAGTTTATGCACCTTAAGAAATATTTTAAATTACATTTTTTATTCATCTAATTTTTTTCAGGGCCAAGTTACATAGAATACAAAGCTGTCTGTAAAAAAGTTAACAGTAAATGTTGCTTTACCTTTCGCACAATTATGCTTTTTATGCATATTTCTGATATTAGAAAATAATACAAGTCAGATACACATGGGAAAAAGGAGGAATGTAAGAAAATTAAAGTAAGCTGAGTATAGGAAGTGGTAACCCGTATGTTTAACTTTATAATTTGAATTCATGGTGACAAAAGTGTCAATTTAGGTGTTCTAAGGAAGACAAACACATGACGGTACATGTGTTCGTCAGTACGTCACGTTTTCATATAATAGCTAAATATTCACATGTATCATAATACAATTATATATTTTTACTGATATCATCTATATTTTTTTACTTTTGAACTGAAGTATATCACTTTTACATAAATTTTGCTTACATAGGATGTTAAGAATCATTTTCAGACTGGTGATGCTAAACGTTGATCCAAGAAATATAGAAAGACTTTCTATTTTCCTCGGTTAATCATAACACCTTTCCGTGGCTGGGTACTCTGAGGGAAATGCCATTTCCCTCAGAGCACCCAAATGTAATGAAGAATTTATGTAAATTAAATTAGTAGATTTTTTTCAAATATATTATATTTTATAGTTGAATAGTAATATTTATATTCTATTCCTCTTGTCATTATATTTAGTAGTAAGTAGTATGATATACTAATTACAGACGTGTATGGTGTTCCATTCCCCTTCCCTTGTATTTAATGTTTATATAGTACATGTAATTATGTTTTTTCCATTCACATTGTCATTATAATTATTTAGTTGAATAGTAATTAAGGTCCTAATCAGCTCCATTCAATTTTTGTTGCCAGATTTAAACCTTGTTTTTTGCCTTGTGTTCTCTGTACACTTTATTCCACTTCTGTGCTGCTTTCCTTTGCTGCTCTCTACCTTCTTTAGCTCTTTAGCTTGATGCTCCACTACTATAACTGCTTCCTACTTTAGTTCTCATGTCCTTTCAGCATCAGTCATCTTCTCTCTCTCGTCTTTAAGCGTGATTTTTTCTCTCTGTAACTGACATATGCATAGGTTTTTTCCTGGCAGGTGGTGTCCCTTCTTCTTAAAGTATAGCCTTCTTCTTGTTCGTGTCAATTCTAATCTCAATTATTCGTTTGCCTTCATAAATATTATGAAACAAATAACTTCCACTCCTTTATATACTGTTCTGATTGAAAGCGCCTACTAGTATATGTACCTCAATCATAGTAAACCATCACACCAGAAATCCTAGAAGTCTTAAATTAGGGTTACAAGAAGACATTTTCCGCTACAATGAATATAAAACAAAAACACATCATACAAGACATGGATGTCAATATGACTGTCAGAGATTATTTGCTTGATTTCTTTTCTAAGAACTTATAATTATAAAATAATGTCAACCTAATTGCAAAAAAAACTTTTGAAAACCTCAAAACCCTTATGACATTTAATCATCTGTCTGAGCGGAAAATCGAGATATTATTAAATTATTTACATATTAAATTCACTGTAGTAGATCATACCTACTGAATACAGTAATATTTCATAAAAAAACATGATTTTATATGCATCAGTGAAGTACATTGAACTGAATAGTATTGGTATTTGAAGTTAAATTATGATTTGGAAAGGGTAAATTATGCTTGTTCACTATATATCTTACTGTACTTGTAATACTCTAACTGGCATTGAGAGGCCATATCACAGCTTGAATTTCATATGAATTTTGTACATTACTTAGTAGTTAAATATGCAAGTAACATTTTTATTATTTTTATGTTTCTGTCATTGCTGGGTAATATTACATACTCAAATTTACATCAATCGGGTAGGTTATTGACACTAAAAAGTCAAATTATAGCATTTTCTGAAAACGTGACGTACTGACGAACAAACTTCTTCGGCCAAGGAATGGAAAAAAAAAATATCTGAGGAGTAATATTATAGCTGAGTTTATGTGTACTGACACAAGTGTTATCTTGGTAAAGTATAAAATAAACAACTCAGACATATTTTTTTGTAGACCACAAATGTAAAACGTGACGTACTGACGAACATTTTTGGTGGTCAGATGAATGTGCGCGTACAATATTTGTTTTGTACCGAACCGATGTAATAACACATGTAAGTGTTGTAAAAATGAAAGGCTGTTGTGACTGAGTTACTAAAATTGTATTCCTAGTCTGTTATATTTTACAGAAGAGCTCTAACAATAATACTTTGAAAAAAAGACGAAAAGTGAAATTTCCCTTTCTCTGAACAGATAGTATGTCATTTTGTAAAAAATAGGAAAAAAAACCACATTTTGCACACTTTTATAAATTTAAGACTATTACTAGCAAGTATATGTCACAATATGTTACTTTGAATATTTGTGTGATCAAATATTTAATTTTTTTAAATTTTGTTCTATAAAAATAGAGCTATTTTTTACCCTGAAATACACCATTTTTGCACATAAAGCTTAAATTTACATCTTTGGAAGTACAAAATAAACCATACAAAGTATACATTTTCTGAATTTGCAGATAATTCTGTATCATAATTGATAATAATTAGATCTGAGACACTACTGGTGTTGAAATTAACAGCAATTATATAGAAAAAGGGACCTGTGTACACAATACCTTGCTACAAGCCTATAACGTGTCACAAACGCAAGGTATTCTCAGTCAGCTGAAGTTACTGATCGTGTTATAGAAATACAAATTGAAATGGCTTGATATTGAAAATTAAAATTTATTGATGACACAGCCAACACAATGCTTTTTTATGTTGGACCGACGTCCAACATTGGCCCAACATCAAACCAACATAGGGTTACTGCCTCGATACGTCACAGCCAACCCAAGACACGACCCATAGCTAGCGTAATGCTGGGCCAGCATTATGCCAGCACAGTGTCAATGTCTCGTGTTTGCTGTTGCATGCGTTACTTACATTGGACTCGCTGTCACGTATGAGGAAGTCGCCGTCCTGGCCGTGCTGATTCAGGAGACTGTCACACTCTGAACGGGGGATGTTACCGTAGTACCACTCCTGCTCTTGCAGTGGCCCGCTTACATTGTACCGCGAGCGGAACCCCCCAGAAGGTGTGCGTGAGCTGCTGGCACCCTGCGACTGCCCGCTCAGGCTACTGGACGACTGGGATTCAGGTGTGGTTTCTGGATAACCAGAGTCCGTGCACATCTGTACGTAATTCCTGGGCACCAGGCCCACCTCGCCTTTCTGATTACGCGCCTTCCACCAGTCAGGGTCCACTAGTGGTTTGTCCATTACATCTAGCACTTCGTCCTTCTCAAAACTCAGTTCCTCACTGTTTCTACTTGTGTAAGGGTATAACGTGACGACTGCTTCTATGCACTCATCCCCTAGTTTATTGTCACCATCTCCTCTATCGGCATGGGCGTACATACCCACATCACTCGCCGATACCTCCTCTATCACATAATTAGAGGGAAACCAGCCACTCTGGTTGTCGTCCTTTCTACCTCTCCACCAACCATCACTAGATTTTTCTAGTACCATAACCCGGTCCCCTTTTAACAGGCCCATTTCGTCGGCTTGTTGAGACTCGTACGCAAATTTAGCTATTGCCATTGTGTTATCACATGGAGCACTGGGCTCCCCTAAGTTACCGTCCTCACTATTACCCCGGACATTTGGCGCAGGGGGCTGACTTTTGGCATCGCTGCCTTTCCGTCTGCCCAGCGTATTCCTTATACTTGTGAAAATGGAGGTTTTGGCTTTCTTAACATAGTTTGACGGAACAAATCCTGATTGATTAGCACTGTTAGCCACCATCCACCATTGTTTACTGTCGTCTATCAAAATGAGGCGCTCATTTTTTCGCATATCCAACTCCTTGGAATCCTGAGCATTGTAGTCATATTTTGCAATGACATGCACCTCCTCCCCCATCTTGCCCACCACCCACAACCTGCAAACAGCAACCAAATACACAAGTAAATAAACAGGTAAACAAGTACAATATTATGTTATCACATAATGTCCCAGGTCATGGTACAATACTGTACCACAGGTGGTACCATATAGTTTCTGTTTATGATGAGGCTTCAGTTGCTAACCCTGAGCACTGAGTTAAGAAATTTAAATTTTCAGCCACTTGAAGTTGTGTCCCGCTACCGCGATCCACAACTTCAAGTGACAGAAAATTTATGTTATTTGTGAAATATTTGTCCAAATATATATCCAAATATATATATTTTACTGTGAAAAGCTCATTATCAGGGGTTATACAGAGGCTACTAAAAACACAGAATGTCTACTGTAGTCGACATCAGTGTTCTATGGGTTGACTTTGTGAACTGTTGACATATTCTTTCTAAATAGAGATGCTGATTTTAGAAATATCACAATATCAGAAGCTTCAGATAAACTACACTTAAACATTGTAAAAGTAGAGGTGTCTGAAAGGTTCCTTGCAGAAAATACATAGTACCATCAACCATTGGGTTGCATTCATTGTACTGGATGGTTCTTTATAAACACCAATATTACTCAGAATGTAGGCTATAACACTTTCTCAATATCACCAAACACTATTCCGAAGTGCAGCTGAGGGTATACCAACAAACACGAGATGTCCACCCAATATTGCAACAAAGTTGGGCCAGTGTCGCAGACGATGGACCACCATTGAAACGACTTTGGCTGAATGCTTAATGTTTGCTGGCAAAAGAGAAATTATAAATCAAGAACATTCATGAATGAGAGCTCAAACTGTGACCACAAAGTGGGATTTTATTGGTTATGAGTTTTATTATACTGTTAGTAATATCAGAGATTGCAGTTATTTTACCTGAGAAAAAAAGATACACGTTTAATCACAGATCAATGTTATATATATATCATGCAAATCAGCATCGGGTGAACATCTTGTATATGCTGGGTGAGGGATTTTGGTGATCACTTATGCCACCTTACGCAGAAAACACCAGATGTTGGTCCAATATTGTTTCAATTTTGGGTCAGCGTCGCAGACAATGGTCCAATATTAAAACAGCATTGGTTTGATGTTTTCTGTTAGGTGGGGTTCAGTATTGACTTAAATCATATCTTTATAACCAATCAATAAAATAGAGATTTTACATTGATCTGCGATTTAAACAATCATGTACAGTATCATATTCATTTTTTGTCACTTAATAGTGTAGGCCTACTTTATTATGTGACCCAACTGAATGTTCAAATGATTATTCTGTTCTCACATTTCACAAAATTGCATAAACTTTCCACAAACCTCATACGACAGATTTCCATTATATCCGTAGTAGCCACCAATACACCATTATACACTAGAGAGATTACCAAAACAGCACAAACTGTGGTGTCCAGTCACTCAGTCGCAATGTATTATCCTACATAGGCTAGCGTGGTCTGCTGGTCTCAAAATCAAGAAAAGCCTGTATCCAGCTTCAGTGAAATCGTTGTGTCACAAGAGACAAAGATTGTGAATGGCACCAGATACACTTTAGATTGGATGGAGTACTGATCGCCGCATACACTGGAGAAGTGACGGTTGGACACACATGAGTGTGAATTTTGGCAGCCACATCATGTATAGAGCTATGTATACAGACCGACTGGCAGAACATAACAGTGCTGTTTGGAGTGGAAAAAGTTCTGAGGCCACTGGCACTTCCTTACTCCCCCGCTAACACATACAAAACAAACACGGTATGGTGGTACGGCATCGGCTCGAGGCTGTGTCAACATCGCAGGCGTTGTCCCAGCACTGAGCCAATGCCAGAGCAACGGCTCGTGACCTCTGCCCACGTAAGACCCTTTGATCACCACAGCCGCCTCACCACTGATAATGATTCATCGTTCGTCACCACTAAACAAGCCACCTCTTCACAGCTGTTCTCAAGTTGTCACGTAAATTGAGTCATTTGCAAAAAGCTCAGGAAACACGATCCCAGCAAACACGAGACGTTGAGACAATGTTGGTTTAATGTTGGTCAACCGTCGCTGACAGTTGACCAACATTAAAACAACAGTGGCTCAACGTCACGTGTGGGATAAGTTGACGCAATGTTGGGTTATTGTTGGGCCACATTCGCAAACCAACATTGAGGCAGTGAAGTCCCAACACAGAACGCAAAAGAGACATCTCAATGGTGTTTAATGTTTGGCCGAGGTCGAAGACGGCGCACCAGCATTAAATCGACATTGGGTCAACGTGTCGCGTTAGCTAGGAAACTACCGGAACTTCAAGCGCATAAAAAATACTCACATTTTTGTTCAATCTCTTATCTGACACTTGAAATTTATTTGATGTACTAATAAAAGGGATTAGAAACTATTGTTGTCTTGATTCGCGGTAAATGATTAAAATAACACCCAATGCGGCGTGTAGCCGATCACTTCTGTACTACGTGATGATAACATCATCATAAACTTACAACAATAGGCTATTTTTTTATCAAAGTCGGGTTGTTACAAATTTGTGCCAGATTACTCCTAATTTATTTTAGGTTACCAGGGTTACTTAAAGATACAGTTGTATACAATACAATACACATTTCGCCAATCACATTTTGTGAATGGGTTAATGCATTGTGTCAAGTTCAGTAAAATCGATGCCAACTGTTATGAAAATCGACTGATATCTGACATAGAGTGTGATGTGAGGAGCGCGTAGCCCTGCGCGAAATAAATGTTGATACACTTGTTTCAACCATAACTCGACGCGGCGGCTATTACCGTGATCGCCTAGTAACATTGAGAAGGGAGAAACAAGGATATTTCCCTGAAAAAAACACGCAGGTTTCAGCGGGGTTCGAACTCGGAACGCTTGCATGACTGGCGAGGCAGTCAGGTGCTCTACCAAAGCGCCACATCCCCTTCTCTAAGAGTGTGATGACTGGGCAGGGTGATATTCTTTCTTCGTGGACTGAATAAACAGAACTGTGTCTGTACGTATGCAGCATTGGCATAGCAGTACATTGCGCATACAGATGTATACAGCTGATGTACAGATGTGTGTACTATAGATGGACGCGGCAGTGATGTTCCTCGTCCTCAGATGATATATGGACTGAGATAAGACACAGCAATAAATGTCATTGAATGAGAAATGATAAGATAAAATGGCAAGTTCGCCCGATTTCGATTATGACCAACATTTAACAATGTTGGATGATTCCAATGCAGGAGACCATTATTAACACTAGTTAATCACAATGGTCCAAGCAGTGTTTTGAACACAGGGTTCCTTCCCTTGGGTGTATTCGTAATTTTGCGAAGTGACAGATACACCCTTTTAATTCTAAGGGGACACTGTCTTAATTCTGACAAAGCATGCTAACCCCATAGGCTAACTCCTGAAGCACCAGGGCGTCATCTCATCAATAGCTTACGATAAATAATACAATTTCCATAAGTTGGCATAAACTTACGCAATATACTAGTAGATACATAATTAAAATTTAGATAAAACGCAACATAGAATAACTATATATTTGATTTTTTTATTAATAAAATATTTAAAACCACAAACTATTGTGTCTTTCAGAGAAGCGTTTTGGTGAGTATCGTGTACAAAAATATTTTAAGCATAAAACGACATGCTCGGCTTAATATCGAGATGACACTGCCCTCGAGACACAGGATTCGAAATTCAAACCCTGGAGGTCTAAGGCCGAGCACGCTACCTCTCGGTCACGGAGGCTCCCCATAATACAGAGTACCAGGCCTAAGATAACCATGTTCTAAACCCTAATAAATGAATTGTTTCAATTGCGTTTTTCGTCACATGAAGAAAAATATGGCTATTTTTTGGAAAATAACCATCTATTTGACAAACAGAGCATCTACCGCAAACTATAATATTATTATATATTTCAGTGACATATTACATATTAAAATATGCTTAAAACGGTACATGTATATGTGGACGTAGCAGGACAAGGGTTAAAATGCTTAGACACGTGGATGCTGAGCGCTGAAAGGTGGATGTGGTGGAGTCACATAACCACAATGAATGAAAAGATGACGAAACTAAAGGTGTAAAAGGTTGATCCGTGAGCATAGAGACAAATTGCTCAACGGTGCCGGCGTGGTAAACGTGCAAAACAGAAAGAATAATGTTCAGAGAGTTGTGGATTGGTTCGTGTTACAATGTTGTGGCTGGTTACCATGGGATTTCGCCCCATGGTCCCGGGATTCACTCACCTATACAAATCTACACGCGAGATAGCCGTCAGCATTCCTCGGGTAATCCAACAGGGCTGGGCAACAGCTTGCACGCACAGAAACCCACACAGACTGACCAAGAGAGAGCACAGCAAACACGAGACGTTGATCCAATATGTTGGTTTGATGTTGGCCCAGCGTCGTAGACGGTGGGCCAACATCAAACCAACATTGGGTCAACGTCTCGTGTGTTTGCTGGTTGGGCGTGCAAAACCAACAGGTAGTCGCCTGGCTTGAATTTGAGGCAAACCTGAGGTTTCCAAGCAAACACCAGACATACATAGACCCATTGTCGGGTCAATGTTGGGCCAGCGTCCCAGACAATGGACAGGCACTGATCCAACAGTGGGTTGATGTTGTGTTTGTGGTCGTATGTATTAACGCATGCTATCTATCTTTATGTACACGCTTCAAACGTGTGAAAATTAGTCAGGTTTGTCAATTTGGACGCGTATTCTGAGTTTTAATTGTTGCGAGACATTTGTCGTCTTAAAAGATGTATTTAAAGTGATAATAAAAAAGTTAAGCACTATCATAGTGGTGCTTAACGCTCAAAGGGTTGATATGAAGTTCAAAATATCGCACAATTTCACAAGTGTTCACAGGCTCAGTTGGTATCAGATACAGTGTATTGCCATAGCCATGATCTCGATCTATTCGAAGCACGAGATATCGCAACTTGTACGAGAATACGGACCCTGGGTAGTAAAGGGTTGTTAAAATTAACTGGTAATCAACAACGTGGAATATACGACATCTTGATCACAATGGTAGCTTTAAATAAATCAAAATACGGACGAACAAGAGTTCAAGCATGAACAGCATTGCACCAGTAACTAGGTAAAACAGCCAAGGGCTAAAACAAGTGATATCAGACACCGGAAAACAGATTGTCTGTCTAGCTTTGGATCACGTTTGACTGGGCAGTACGTGGGCCCAGCCAGCACGAAGTATTGACCAAATATTTGACCAATGTTGGACCGGCATTGAGCTCAACGTTGGATCAATGTCTGTCAGAGTTTGCTGGGATACTGGGATAAGTTACATTAAGCAGATACTGCCTTTTGACTTTCAAGAGCAGAATAGACCATTCTGCTTACTCTCTGCTAATGCTTTGTTTACATAATCGGCCATGTTTCATTTCTGGTGTGTTATGCCTTATCCATGTTATCACAAGCAATACATGTATTTAGAGGCTACCAATGATTTTTAAAATGCCAGCTGCAAGTCATCAAAACAAGGCAAATATTTCTAAAAAAAAAAACAATACCTATGTTAGTTCTAGACTATTTTGTAATTATATTATTTATATATACATATATAAAAGTCATTTGTTAAATCGAATCCACATAAAATATTGTACTAAATCAAAATAAGAAGTTATTGATATGGTATCTATTTGATAAAAAATCATGTTATTTTTTATTTTCAGCATCAAGGTATTAATACGATGCGTTATATTTAGCATGTTAAAGAGTCATTGGATTAAAATAAATAGAAAGAACATCCTGGTTGTTACAAGTATGTGATCCAAGCCAAGCAAATAGGACTTTTCTATTTTTTGTAATATGCTGCTCAACACAAAGAAAATCGCAGTAACATTTCCGCATACACTATGTTACGAAAGAAGCAAGCTACGTAACCATGGTAACTTGTTGCTCAACATGTTTCAGAGTACATCACTGTATGATGAACACGCAAAACGGAGCATGTTGAGTAACCATGTCACGAAAACGGTTGTTGAGTAACATATTACGTAGTGTCTGTTCGGCATTAACATGTCACGAAGAAGTTTGATGATATTACGTAGTGTATGTTCGGCATTAACATGTCACGAAGAAGTTTGCTGAGCAACGTGTTACGTAGTGTATCATCTCAGTAAACACGACACATTGACCCAATGCTGGGTTAATGTTGGGCCGACGTCGGAGACGGCGGGACAACAGTAACCCAGCATTGGGTAAATGTATCGTGTTTGTTGGGATATGTGTATGGCCGGCTTAAAAACACCGCCCGTCCCATACCAGACACTAGACGCTGAGCCAGTGTTGGTATAATGTTGGCCAGTGTCGCAGATGGTGGTGCAACCTTATACCCAAACTGAGTTAACGTCCTGTGTCTGCTGGCTATATTGTAGAAGTGGCAAACGAAAGCTTAAATAAGGCAGACTGCATTGATTTTGTAAATGATGCTATCCATTAGTATCACCACTGGAGAACAGTGACCCGAATAAGGCAATCTGGCGTAACGACACTACTTACATACAAGTAGGATGGACACTTGACGAGTGGTCATTTAACCCTTTCAGGCCTAAATTTACCATTGTCATCTTCATCCACGACAAGCCGCGAATTGCTGTCGCAATTCTCGACTTGTAGTGGATGAAGATCATTGGATGTGGTTTAAAAATTAAAAAAAATTACCATGTATTGGTAAACCAGTTTCATGGAAATTTCCGGTATAAAAATCCTTGGTTGTAGAAAAATTAGGTCTGTTTACAAGGACATAAATGATGCTTTAATGCATCGTGAGGGCTCAAAGGGTTAATGCTGATACATGCAGTAGAGCTCTGTTCTAGTGCCATACCAGAGTATATAGCTACGAGGCAATCCAATGTATAGAGATAAATGTGAGCTGACATCACATTCGATTCACCAACGCAAGTTGGTGGTGAATCCACATTTTTGTGGACGAGACAGTAACATTCCATATCCTAGTATCAGAGGCTACAACAATTTACGACCAAGTAATATGTCAGCACTGGAAGCGAAGATAATCTAAAATATGATGATAGACTAGATACATTTTTGACCAGCCACAAACGAAATAAGTTATGTTTATCTATTTCATGGTTGGCTAATTATAAGCCTACAATCATTAGATTTTACCAGGAAACAAGCGACATCGATCCAATGTTGGGCTACGCTATTCCAACAATAAAACAACGTCTTGCTGGGTCATTTGTTAAAGCAGCCCCTTGGGATGACATCAATTTTCGTTTATAATTCCGTACTTAAGTAGTGTATCCCACTGATCATGTTTTTATTTTTTTCAGAATTTTCATATTTTTACAAATATTTTTAATCAACATTTCTATGAAACCAGAAGTAACCCAAACAAACTATTTGTATACCTGAAGGACGATTGAATGTTTTCACAGCATTAGGCCACATGCTGATGGCATCGGCCCAGCGTTGGGTAGACAATCAGTGCTGCAGGTGTGTCCTCCCGTGTCCTGACTATAAGACACCAATTAGCGGCGAATGCTCTGATCTTACCGTCTAAAAAGTGGGAATATGTGATGCAAAGTGCTGAATATTGCTGACTTGTTTTGTTTACATGGCAATATACGACCTGGAAATACAACTATTTCACTCTTTTTCGGTGCTTTAAAATTGTTTTTTTGACTTGTTCATATTGTTAGTTAAGATCAGTAGGCTATATAGCTTTATATCAATGCAATTTTCGGAATTGACAACATTGAAAATGTCTCATCCCAAGGGTCCCTTTAATTAATCAGCGAAACATGCTTTCTTAATGTTGGCGCAGAGGTGGTCCAGTGTTTATTGATTATTGGAAACTGCGAAAGTCGTGTACAAAGACATATAAAAAAATTCTGTTCTGTTTCCAAAAACAATAAACAACTAATATATATTATATTAATTAGTTCTTATCTTGTTGCTAATTTTACCAAACTACTAAACCATGCCTTCATTGTTTGCCCTCATGCACGCGGTTGAGAGCAATATGTGCAGCACTTGCAGTGACTACTGACAAAGAGGTCATGGAACTTGTGAATTTTGCACTGAACCCGACCGCTGAAGTGGCTGTCGCTAAATGTAACATGTACCGAGACACATATTCACGGTTTCCGTTCTCAGTTGGTTGCGCCATCAGAATGAGCATAAAAGCGATTGAATCACGATTCAGGAAATGGTATTGCTATAAATTGTTATTACGGTATCCGTGGCAAACATGTTCATTATAGATAACATACAGTGGTGTATTGCACTGAATAATAATATTATGTACTACACTCACTCGTGTGTACATTACATTCATGACTTTACTTCAGCGAGATGTCAGAGTACAATTTCCTCGCGAAAGCCATGTAGCTTTAAACAAATGTTGCTATAACAATGTACTGTACTGCGAGGGTATTACACCTACATGTCACACATTTCATACTATGACACGCGAAAGAAATTCTATTTGAAAATAGGTCTTATAAGAAGATAGATTAGTGGATATTTCTATAAAATTCGAAATGTTCATGGTGTGGGCATGGTGGCGTACTAAGTGCAGAACACGTCGCATCATGTACGATATAATATACTTTGACCCAATGCTGGTTCCTTGTTGGCCCAACGTGTGCAATGCTGGACCCTAGAAGTACGTGACTACACGACACCAGGATTCGAACCTACACCATAGACAACGAAGCACCTATCATATATATAGGGAGCGGTCTCAAATTATATAAATAAATAAAATTAGCAAATGTGCAACGATTGCCATCAAATGGCATATTGGTTTTTAGTTAACCTTTGTCCTGTTACGGCCATATGTAGGCCCTACACAGTTTTTGTTATATTAGCAACTTACAATCCCTATAACATTCAAATTGTATTATTAATTGATCAAATAGGCCGATGTTGCAATGTGGTAGATGACCAGATGCTCAGCTTTTCAAATAACTCATTTGATGAGGATCCGATATTCTTTTCATTTTATGCCGTCTTGATATCCTGATTTTTCATAAAAAGAAATATATTTTTTTTTTCATTTAAAGCTGGTAATTGCTGTACCAATTCCAGCTTTTTAAAATGACGAAAAAACAAACTGTCCATTCAGCACAAGGGTCTCTGCATCTACTCTATAAAATGATACAACAGATATTACAGAGCGCAGTCACATCAGCCGGGCAATTTTTGACGCAATACAAATGTTTTCTGCGCAAAAATCGATGCTTCACTCACTGAGCGGAACGAGGTAGCATTGCTGGCGACGCCAGAGAAACCACTCTTGTGTGGCCTGGGGGGCATACAGAGCCATCCCAAGCTGCACTCACAAATTCCGCTGTGTAATTTACGGCGAGCTGCTACTGCTATTAACGTACAGGGTAATTTATACAGTATTCTATTCCCAGTCCCAAAATATATCGAAATAACTACATGGCTTTCTTTTGCCGATAAGAAACGCGAAACTGGGAGAAATAAAATGGCAACAATTTAAGACATGGCCATTATGTGAAACCGCAGCCAGATCTCGATCAATAAAGTAATCGTATCCCGAGCAATATATATTATTGTATTTATGGTATATTAATAATTAGTCCTTAATATTGGTGCTTGGTATAAACATATTTATTGGGATTTCCAAGTAGCACATGTGCTTATAATTAGAGTAGCCCCAAGTGATAAAACATGTGGCATAAGGCCACTCTTATTTTGGAATTTAATAAGAAATGTGTTTTCGCTAAATAGAATATGTTTTCGCTAAATATTATACATCCTCTCCATCCTTTGGTTGATTCAGGTAATATTATACTGAGCATGCTGAGAATAACGATGTAGATGTGTGCCTATACATTGAAATTCACGAATGATTCGGACTAAGTGGTTTCGAACAAGAACTGGAAAAGCTTTAAAATGGCCACCATTTTCATGAAAATCAGTAAAACGCGCTTTTGAAACTTGTGTGAATACTCTTAAGTAGAGGCATGGAATTAAATGATATCAACTAAGTTTGGACGGGAATTATAACCCTTCGACCCATCGTGAAGCAGCATTAAATATCCCAGAAGTATTACTTAATCCCCTGGTACAGCCGAGGGTTTTACAGCGGACATTTTATGACACTGTTTCAACAAAATCCTAATATATTATGACAATTTTCTCCAATTTGTCACCCACTTCATAAGTCATCTTTAACCACTACAAGTCGAGATTGCGAAAGCAATTCGCGGCTTGTAATTGATGAAGGTTGCAAAGATAAATTCAGGTTAGGAAGGGTTAAACCCCAGCCTGTATTGCCCCCGTGGTTTCTAAATAGGTCAGGTTACTGAAATAGGCCAGGTTACCTGGTTACTCACACCAGCTCATTCTCATTGAGTGAAATTGTATGATTCATCAGCAGACGGCCATACAACATTACAATGCACTGATTATTAGAAGTACACAATATGAGCACAAAGAATCAAGGTTGAAATTGAATGGACATATTTAACCCTAAAGCCCCGAATTATTAGTGCATTTAATAAACCAAAGAGACCAAAGGGGTTTTCAATTTGAAATCATCATAAATGTCTAAGTTTGCTCTTTCCAGTTCATTTGAATCCTTATGTTATGGGTCTATAGCCATTACAAATATTTTAATTCTTTCAGTGCGGGGACCGTAGAAAGACAAGTAACAAGAAATTAAAATGTGATAACAAAGAGCTCCAAGAGTCAAAGAAACGTTACATTTACCACTTCAAATTACGAAATTAATTACGAATAGCAACTTTCAGCATTTCTGTTTGTCTTTCAAATTAGACAATTTGAAGTAGAAATGAGTTGAATTTGGGAGATTTGCATATATTTTGATTCAAATTCTATGTGTGCAAGTAATTTTTACACACTTGAATCTATGCTGGCATTTTCAGTACAGCTGGGTACTTAGAACTAAAGCCATAAATCAGGGATTAATCTGTTCCAGAAAAAAATGTAGCAGGTAGCAGCTGTGCCTGTGCAAACCAAGAAGTATACATGCCAAAAACTGCTACACCAACATATTATTGTGTAGCATCTGCCCCCAATAGTGTAGCAAACTGCCACACTACACCAGACAAATTACACATTAGACAAGAATCTGTGGGGAGGCCGTCTACTAACTATAATCAAGGAATATATAAGACTATATTCCTTGCTATAATGTGACACAAAAATAACAGTATACGCCAACAAACAATACCTTAAACCTGGGTTGATTTAATGTTAGCACACAGGCTGCGACGCTGGCCCAACATTGTACCAACATTGGTTAAAGTCTCGTGATTGCGGGTTAGGCCAAGTGGACGCCCCTCTTGTGAGTCACAGACACCAATTTTACGCACGGCTTGACAGACATACTTCCCCGTTACAGCGTGAAGTTGGCTCAGCACTGGGTGGATGCTGGGACAACGTATTCTACGTTGGCACAACCTTGTTACACCGACAGAGGCTTAGACCCATTTTCAGTCACACAGACAAAAGGATTTCTACAACAGGTTACGGGTCATAGATGTAGATAGGGCAGGAGATTCCCGCTGTGATCAGGCCCCGTATTCTCCTACAAGTTACGATAAATCGTAGGCTTCTGATTGGTCGAGATTGCCATCTCGACCAATCAGAAGCCTACGATTTATCGTAACTTGTTCGAGAATACGGGCCCATATCTGTATCCTCTCAGTTAACCCTTTCACCGCCGGCGCCGCATATATTCCAGTTTTCATTTTTTATTAGCACATCGAGTACCACATTTTAAATATGTTAAAGATAAAATGTGACATCAACCAGCAAGATTTGAAAAGAGTTGACCTCCATTTTGTCAAATCTGAATAATTTTCACGAAATAAACGTACATTAACCATTGTGCTATTAATAACCCTTACATGGTGTAACTGCACTAAGTAGTCGTTTTAATCAGTTTTAATAGCAGGTTAAATCACTGTTATATGGAATAAAAGGAGTGTTTAAAAATCAAGATTTGCAAAGTTTGGCTCACAAAAATCAACAATTTTTGCAGGAATCGAATGTGGTTCTCTAAGAATATATTCGCACTACTCACTATTGTGTTACAACCCCTGGAACATGGATGAGTATTTTTTCTGTGTTTTTGTAGATCTTACTGTTAACCTTTTAACCGCAGGTGCCGCATATATTCGGGATTTCATTTTTATTAGCACATGAAGTACCACATTTTAAATATGTTAAAGATAAAATGTGACTCAAACGTCAAGATTTAAAAAGAGTTGACCTCCATTTTGTCAAATCAGAATAATTTTCACTCACTTGAAGTTGTGGATCGCGTCAGCGAGACACAACTTCAGATGGGTGAAAATTCAGATTGAATAATTTGGCGGTTAAAGGGTTAACCTGTTTTCGTCCGAAATTCGTAACACTGATATTAACATTATGGTGACTTAAATTTCAAAATCTAAGTAAGATTGTCACTTGAATTTGTGGATCGCGCAAATTCAAGTGACTGAAAATTGAAATCCAATAGTTCAGTGATCAAAGGGTTTAGCACAGAGGCGCCCCTTAGGCATTATGTTATTATTGAACCGGTCGCAGAGCTTAGTCATACCAAGAAAAATAGATTTTCCTTGTATTGGTCATCCGCGAGCCAAACCAAATCTAAACACACCACACAGAATGAAGTTTCCCATGACGTAACTCCTATCCTCGTGTTTAACCATTATAAGGATCCCCTCCCTTACAATGATTTGACCAGAAACAGGATACCACATGATACCATATGTGTATATGAATCTATACAATTAACATGATTAAGACATCACAGCTGCATTTGTTTCCCAGAAAATATCCTCAATATTGTCAATGTGCCAAGATATTGGTGAGGCCAAAAAAAAATATATGTTTGTTTCCGATTTGTTGTCATTTTAACCAGTGGGTAGGTAGGGAATTTATTTTATTTTTTATTTTATTTTTTGTCACTTAAACCAATCGGTAGGTAGGAATTATTTTTTATTTTATTTGGCGCCAAATTCACTTCCATGCATGTCTTATCTGTACATTACATAATGATTTTTTGTTTTTGGATGCTTTTTGACCCCTCCCCCCTCTCCTTCTCTTGACGTTTTTTTAGTTGCTTTGACTACAGCAAGTAAGTCATCCCTTAACATGCTTAACTTATGGATTTCCTATAAAAAATTAATCCATAAAATAAATTTGGGTCGCACATGTTTTGATAGGGTCGGTCGGAAATCGGAAACAAACAATATTTTTTTTAGGCCTAATCTGCTCATACAGTGACATATGGACATCACAACACTATGTTGATTAAGTTTAACCCTTAAAGGAGTAGTCTTTTTATGTAGGAACTGCGGGACACATCTGTACCCAGAAAGCATCACGCTGATTACAGATATAGAGCGGTCTATAGCTTTAAACCACCAATTTATAGAGTTAAATTTCCACTCACTTGAAGTTGTGTCTCGCTATCGCGCGACCCACAACTTCGATCGTGTGGAAAATACTCGTACGTGTTTAATTTTCAGAGAACAAAAATCTGCAAATCTTGATATTTAAACACTCATTTCATTCCCAATAACAGTGATTTGATCAGCTCAGAAAATAATTTGAGACTACTTAATTCGTGCTTAAAAGTTTATTAGTGGGTAAAGGGTGGATGGGTTTTATACTAAGCAGAAGCAAAAAATCCTTTTCTCGTTGTCTTAAAGGTGTGAACAACGATCTCTTTTGATTAAATCGATTTCAATCTATAAAGTTGCAGATACGTCCAGTTATTCTCAGGAGAATATATTATTATTTTGATGCGGATGATCTGTTTTAGAATCAGATGGAGGAAATCAATCATGGACAGACATTGTTTTAGATTCTTATCTAAAACTGACAACGAGCAAACACAAGATGTTGACCCAATATTGGAGAACTGTCCTTACATATAACAGCATTGGTTCAATGTCGTGTGTGTTTTGCGCAACATAATAACTATACAACATACCATACTAGCCCCATAAACCACTGTTGGTTTGATGTTGGGCCACCGTCTACGGTGCTGCCCCAGCATAAACCATCAGTGGTTGAATGTCTTGTGTTTGCTGAGACCGTCTGTTATTTCTTTACTAAAGGTTAGAATCTCACATGTTAGAAAATTTCAAGAGGGAATGTTTTGGATTTCAAAGGGTTTGAATGCCACAGGGTGCTAGCTCTCATAAACAGCATTTCCCCTTGGTGATAACACAGTAAACAAGAGACGTCGACCCAGTGTTGGCAAAATACTGGCCCAACTACTGCGACGCTGCTACCAGCACCGGAATCGCATCTCATGTGTGCTGGTAGCAGGCGGGTTGATTTGGTCTTAAGAGAAGCCACAGAAGGTCCCGTGCGGAAAGGCAGGAGCTCTGGCACAAACCATAACAGAAATAGTGGACTGGTAAATACAGGCTGAGCCACTGGAATAAACAATCACAACCAAAAGGCGAAAAAATATAAAATTATAGCTACCTGGGTCCTCAATATACAATTAAATGTATACGCTACCATTACCCAGCTGAACCGCCAGTTTGACCCTGAATTATTCTTTTAAATTTTCACCCACTTGAAGTTGTGTCTCGCTACCGCGATCCACAACTTCAAGTGGGTGAAAATTACTCATATTTGTTTAATTTGAGACCAAACATTTGAAAATCTTGGTTTTTAAACACATATTTCGTTCACAATAACTGCAATTCAAACGGCTATTACGCCAATTAAAAACGACTATAGTCACGCTTAGCGGTTTAAGGGTTAAATTGTCGACTTCAAATGAACGAAAAATACTCAGCATTTTTCCTATACATACCGGTATACATGTTACGCCACAATGCCCTGGCTGTCCACCGGTATCAATCATACATACATAGTGATACATACGTACATGTATAACATGTGCTCGTAACATGTGGCCGTTTTAAGCAGAACAAATAGTAGTACTCTGAATGACTAACGAGAAATAAAGTGTATTAATATGGCATATTACCCGATATCACAACACCGCGTGGCCGATGTATTGGAATGTAGCAGCGCGGAAAATCGATTGATGTACCGGTGGGACGGTTTCATACATCCATTTCCATACATCATGTACATTGTAAGTAAAACTGTTTTGAACTGTTTTTTAACCCTTTAACCGCCGGTGTCGCATATATTCGGGTTTTCATTTTTTATTACCACATCAAGTATCACTTTTAAAACATGTTAAAAAAAATAATCAGCAATATTCGAAAACAGTTGACCTCCATTTTGTCAAATCTGAATAATTTTCACTCATTTGAAGTTGTGGATCGCGTCAGCGATACACAATTTTAAGTGGGTAAAAATTCAGATTGAATAATATGGCGGTTAAAGGGTTAATACAAAAATGTTCGGTATTCGACATGCATGTAAACCAGAGCTCATGAATACATATTTTTTATCACTATCCAGCAAACACAACACATTGCCCCAATGCTGGGCTACGACGCTGGGCCAACATCAGCCCAGCATTAGGTTAATGTATCGTGTTTGCTGGTAAGGTTCCGCAAGATATCTATTAAACTTGCACTAAACCCGTACACGGAAATAACGAATTATAGCCTTCTGTAAAAAGATAGACTGCGCTGCACTTCTTACTAAATGTTGTCTATTATTCGGGGATTATACAGTTATGAAAACTAGAACATAAGTTTATTGCTGATTTCTACTTCAAATGTTTCTGTTTAACCCTTTAACCGCCAAATTATTCAATCGGAATTTTCCCCCACTTGAAGTTGTGTCTCGCTGACGCGATCCATAACTTCAAGTGAGTGAAAATTATCCAGATTTGACAAAATGGAGGTCAACTGTTTTCAAATATTGCTGATTGATGTCACATTTTATCTTTAACATGTTTAAAAGGTGGTACATAATGTGCTAATAAAAAATGAAAACCCGAATATATGCGACACCGGTGGTTGAAGGACAAATATAAAGGCTGAAAACTGTTATAGGACTTTAACATGTTTAAAGACCAAGTTATTGAGAGAATTGGCAAATTTGAATAAAACTGATTTATTTTATTGTTTATGATAGTTACATAAGCCTATCGCGAGATATATAACACAATCTGACGTACACTGCATCACTACCTGTTATGTTTTTGTCCATAGTGAATAAGGATGGGTAACCTTTTCTCTTATGACGCTAAATCAATGAGGCTGGACGGCAGTCCCCGATGGTGAAAGCTTTTTTCTACTAAATATAATGTATCACAACAAAATCTGTTTGACGACGGTACAATGATACAGGTCAGTTGGCCAACGTTGAGCCAATGCTGGTTTATTGTTGGAACAGCGTCGTCTCGTGTTTTCTGGGTGGTATATCAAATGCAACTCTGTATATAGAATACATGGACTAATGTATTACAATCACACAAAAAAACATCAAAACTATTAGTGTGAATTAAAACAAATATGTTTCAGCGACGGCGGTGCAGCTTCGGCTTGGTCGGATCAGTTTTTATAAGCTGAGGTCATGATTTCCACTTGATTATTCATAAAATTTTAGGCGGGATGGCGTTACGCCATCCTACCTCGTAACAATCTGACAATGGCCGGACCAGTTAATAATAATTATTGCTTCCGCTGGGCCTGTGTTCAATCCCTTTAAGTACTGCAATGTTTTTGTTAACAATTTTCTGAATCCTGAAAGTGACACTGTTTTCACAATCACCACCTAGGTTCACGGCGCCTCTGACAATTTTATATGGTATTAGCATTGTCCATCTAAAACGATTTGTGTTCTGTTTATTTTGTTACATCTGACACTTGAATAAAATCGTTTTCAAATCAAGCTAGAATATTTCAATTATGCAATATTATAATTTACATATTATTTTTACATAAAATACAAGTTCGCGTTTCTAGTTAAATATATATTCTGATCCAGTTAGAAAACAAGTTCACGTAAGTTTCTGCTTCATAACCATGATAACAGTATATTACAATCGCAGCAATATATTCCTATCATGATGTGAACTGATAAGGAACCAGCCAGCATGAGTCAGTGGTCCAGCAGTGTACCGATGTTGTAACAGCATCACCTTAAGTTAGTTGATACAGAATTGGGCCAGCACTCCCGGCCAGCACTCCACCTAGCAAACATTGACACAAAGTTGGCTAAATGTTGACCAAGCATCTGCGACGCTGGACCAGAATTATACCAGTAGTGGTTCAATATTTCTTGCTCATTCGCTACAAACATTGACACAATGTTGCTTTAATGTTGGGCCACCGTCGCAGAGTCGGTGGACCAACATTAAAGCAGCATTGTGTAAAAATATCCTGTTTTCCGGGTTTGCAGCTAAGCGGTTATTCGGAAACCAAACGGACACACAAGAGCGTGTGAAGAAACCTCATTGATTGCGCTGTGTGTGAGAGCTGGGTGCGTACTTCGCCCCAGGCATCATGGCTAGATGTTGGTGTCGTATTTTGGAAACGGAAGATAAATTTACCATGTAAGGAATGAATAAAGTCAAAAATATATAATTAGTACTATCATACGATACAATGCGTTTAGTTGCTGTTAACACTGGTTATTCAGTCTGTATCATAGAGTCGGAATTGCAACATAATATGACGTCTGCCTCAATAATATAGATACAAATCTCATATTTATTACATTCTAAAGATGACTAAATTCACTATCATTCGTAGGGTGCATGGTCGCAAACAGTGGATAACTACTAGCTTCATTAGAATGAAAAATAATACATCTGTTTCTCAGTCAATATATTAATTAAGCTAGAATTACTGCTGATACTCATGATGATAGAGTGCGAGGAGCAGAGGGTTAACCCTTACAACGCTGAAATATTTGTGTATAAACCATGGGGAACAAAGGGATTTTTCAGTTTGAAATCATCATAAATGTCTCAGTTAGCTCGATCCGCCTCATTTAGATATAATACCTATCTTATGGGTCTACGGCCATCATAATTATTTTTTTTTATTTTGGTGCGGTGATCGACTTCGATCGGAATTAGACGTCTACAGACGTCAGATTACGACGTCTAAAGTCGACGACCGCGCTGAAAGGGTTAAATACTCCTAACAAGAACATGATAACTGTATGCGACAAGCCAAGCAGTGATTATGACGATTATAGCTCGAAAATGATTAGAATACCAGAATACATCAAAATTAAATTGGACAAGACTACATAAGTCCAGGAGCTCCCGCGACGAATTAGAATTTGATTTAAGCAATTTTGTGTAGGGTTTTTAATGTAGTACTAGGCTAGGTCAAAAATCAAGACGCAAGACAACTAGGTCTAAGAAGCTCAGTCTAAGAGTAAGATAAGAACTAGACAGTTTTTGTCAGAGATTGCAAACCTCCATTAAAATTAATGATCCTAATCAGTATCCCAGTAATGGTCTACCTATCTGGCATGGTTTACCCGATATCAGGCCAATCGAGGTAACTAATAGCTGATTTACGGTCATTTTGAATTCGATATAAACTAGTTAAAAACTTAGGGTGCATCCCTCCCCCGAAACCTCATATTTTGTTTTATAGTAATAGACTAACATCTAACACAGTTTGCAAAATATTGGGCATGTGAAAGTAAATAATGGCCGATAGGGGGCCATTTTGAATTTGATCAAGTCAAAATTTTTCAAGATGCATCCTCTCCTGAAATCTCACATTTTGTTTTATAGTAATGGTCTAGCCATCTAGTACGGTTACTAAAAAACGGCTATGTGAAAGTAAATAATGGCCGATAGGCGGCCATTTTGAATTTGATCGAGTCAATTTTTTTCAAGATGCAACCTCTCTTGTAATCTCACATTTTGTTTCATAGTAATGGCCCAGCTATCTAACACGGTTTACCAAATATCAGCAATGTGAAAGTAAATAGTGGCCGATAGGCGGCCATTTTGAATTCGATTGAGTCGAAAGTTTTTTAAAGGCATCCTCTCTCTAAACGTCACATTTTGTTTTATAGTAATGGTCTAGCTATCTAGCACGGTTTACCTGATATCAGGCCTATCGAGGTAAATAATGCTGATTGTCGGCCATTTTGAATTCGTAAATTAAAAATTTTCAGGGTGCATCCTCCCCCGAAAACTCACACTTTGTTTTATAGTAATCAGGTAATGGTCTAGCCATCTAGCACGGTTTACCAAATATCAGCCATGTGAAAATGAATAATGGGCGAAAAGGCGGCCATTTTAAATTTGATCAAGTCAATTTTTTTCAAGATGCATCCTCATCTGAAATCTCACATTTCGTTTTACAGTAATGGTCTAGCCATCTAGCACGGTTGACCAAATAACGGCCATGTGAAAGTGAATAATGGCCGATAAGCGGCCATTTTGAATTTTATCGAGTCTAATTTTTTCAAGATGCATCCTCTCCTGAAATCACACATTTTGTTTTATAGCAATGGTCTAGCCATCTAGCACGGTTTACCAAATAACGGCCATGTGAAAGTGAATAATGGCCGATAAGCGGCCATTTTGAATTTTATAGAGTCGAATTTTTTCAAGATGCATCCTCTCCTGAAATCACACATTTTGTTTTATAGTAATGGTCTAGCCATCTAGCACGGCTTACCAAATAACGGCCATGTGAAAGTGAATAATGGCCGATAAGCGGCCATTTTGAATTTTATCGAGTCAATTTTTTTCAAGATGCATCCTCTCCTGAAATCACACATTTTGTTTTATAGTAATGGTCTAGCCATCTAGCACGGTTTACCAAATAACGGCCATGTGAAAGTGGATTATGGCCGATAAGCGGCCATTTTGAATTTTATTGAGTCAAATTTTTTCAAGATGCATCCTCTCCTGAAATCACACATTTTGTTTTATAGTAATGGTCTAGCCATCTAGCACGGTTTACCAAATAACGGCCATGTGAAAGTGAATAATGGCCGATTGGCGGCCATTTTGAACTTTGACAAAATGAATTTTTTCAAAATACATCCTCTCCTGAAGCCTTACAATTTGTTTTATAGTAATGGTTTAGATATCTTGAGCGGTTTTCATGATATTCCACAATATCAGGCCTGTCGAGGTGAATAATGGCTGATAGGCGGCCATTTTGAATTTTATCAACTTCAAATTTTTCAGGATGCATCCTCTCCTGAAACCTTACAATTTATTTGATATTAGTGGTGTAGCTATCTTGAGCGGTTTTCATGATATTCCGCAATATCAGGCCTGTCAAGGTGAATAATGGCCGATAGGCGGCCATTTTTAATTTTATTGACTTGAAATTTTTCAAGATGCATCCTCTCCTGAAACCTCACAATTTGTTTTATAGTAATGGTGTAGCTATCTTGAGCGGTTTTCATGATATTCCGCAAAATCTTTCAGTCGGATTTACCGATGTTATAAATTAGGTCAAAGTGCTGGGTCAACTTCAAGGTCAAAGTCCAAAAACCTGAAAAGGCACAACTAGGGACCTTAGAGAACATGTATGTGCAGTATGACTGTCATCGGCCCAGTACTTTTCGAGATCTGCTCCGGAAACGAAGTGCGCGTCAAAACGTCTAAATAGGTCATAGTTCTGAACCAGAAGTAGGTCAAAGTTCAAATACCCCAAAAGGCACAACTAGACCCCCTAGGGGTGTTGTGTGTAAAATTTGAAGACAATCGGACAAGTACTTTCAGAGATATGCTCCGGAAACGAATTGTTTACGGACGGCCCAACGGCCCAACGCCGTCACATCATCATTTTCTCCTCTGCAACCTTGCGTATTGAATTCAGATTAAAAATATTTTAACCCGTCCATTAGCCACCTGGAAGTAACCCACATACCAAAAATTGTTATCCTAGCTTATTTTCTCACAAAGTTATAGGCAAAAGAAGAGGCCAAAAAAAAACGGAGGTAGAATCCATAGCTCCCTTCGCTCACCTACGGTGACGGCGGGAGCTAAAAATGTGTGGTACATTATATTCGACCAGTATCCCTTGCAAATTACGTAATATAAATGTCACACTCTTATATTTACTAGACCGTTGTATCTAATACTAGCATAGATTTTCAGTAAAGGAATGGTATCAAGTTAAATAAACCCTTGGCTCGGAATTTAATATATTCAATGTGAACATTATAAACTCATAAGTCATCAGTATCCCCTTCCATTAGAAGCGGACCGGCGAACTTGCTGTGAAATATCGTATGCGTTGCTCAAACCAAACCTCAATATTATAAACAGCGTTAAAGAGGCGTGAAATTAGACGCAGATGATAAGCTTGAGATATCTGAATAAAGTACCGCTCATTTCGCGCTAAACATTTTGTAACTTATGAGTTTTGGGTTGATAGTGACATCATTAACTCGTCAACATCCCGAAAAATTCAACATATTTTCATTCACTGTCAGGTGTGAATTGCTGCCGCAATTCCCACCTCACAGTGAATGAAAATTACGAGATTTTGTAAAATATCAGAGTGTAATATATAATATTGACCCTTAGAGTACTGGTGTGGACTACAGTAGTCTTTCAGGTTTTAGTACCAATTGTGCAGCCTGCTTTTCAAAATAATGCGTCTCAAAGCTGTGATGCAGGAATTAAATATACTGACTTTATCGTCACAAAACTCTATCATTCTCAGTCACTTGCATTTTGGATCGCGATAGCGAGACACAATTCCACGTGACTGCGAAATTAACTTGAGCTCGGGCTTCCTTTCGATCGGATGTATCATTTTCACTAGCAGGTAAAGGGTCAGGGGCCGCGTCTTACATGTTAACTTAACCCGCTAAGCGCGACTGTGGTCGTTTTTAGGTCATTATAAATGACCGATTAAATCGCTGTTCGCTGGAACAAAATGTGTGTTTAAACATCCAATGTTTGCAAATATTTTGCCTCAAATTAAACAAATATGAGTAAGTTGTGGGTCGCGGTGGGTGAAAAGGTAAATTAATAAATTTAGCGGTTTAAAGATTAGAGAGTAAGACAAACCAACCTGAACGTAAACGCGAACACGCAGAACTTATCAAACATACTATTTTTATAAAATAAATTTTGCCAAAAAAACATACCAGCGCGCAGGCGAACGCAAACGCGAAGGACAACAAGAAAAGTTTCAAAACTGTTAGATTTTTTTGCTCGTCGCGCCGGTATCGCATGAGAAATTCAGGAAAATAAACGTCGAATTTTGTGTCTGTTCGCGTGCTGTCGTCACCTGCGTTGTCGCTCTCATATTCGCGTTGGTCTGTTTCACGCTTAACCCTTTCAGCGCGTGGACCGTCTTTAGACGTCAGATTCTGACATTTAATTACGACCCCAGCACTCAAAGAATTAACAAAATTATAATGGACGTGGACCCATAACATAGGTATTCAAATGAAGCGGAAAGAGCGAACATTTATAAGGATTTCAAATTGAAAATAACTCTTTGGTCTCCATCATTTAGACAAACATGATAGTTCAGCGTTGTAAGGGTTAAGATTCAGACACTGGACTATCGCCAGAGTTCTGGAATACTTGTGTCGTTATCTAGCCGGCAATTATAGTCATAAATGTGTTGGAATGACTCCACAGGAAATGAACATAATTGGACATAATAACACCGGCATCTTAACAATCTGACTACTCTGCTCTGTGAAACCAAAAGGCAGTATCTGCTTACTTGTAAAGTAAGTAGATGGCGGTATGGCTTTGCAAACCGTGCTAGCCTTTAATCACAAACATAGCCGCATCTAGAAAAAACACGATGCATTGACCCGATGCTAGCTTGCTGTTGGTCCAGCATCGCAAAAGTGTGCCGTCATTAAGCCAGCATTGGGTTGATGCTTAGGGTTGTTGTGTTTGGGGTAGCAACCGTATAACATACACATTCTTCAAAAAGCTACATGTATATATTTTCGCTATCAATCCTTGTTTACTGGTATTTAACATAATTAATGTTATGTTCATATTGAATTGCAGTCTTGAGCACTGTGCACAACTGAAAACCCCGATGACTAACATCTAAACCGGTCGGGATTAGAAACCAGTACCTCATCAGTACCTGAGTATCGAGCTACAAACGAGCCGCAATCAAAACAAAAGATGAGCATATACTGATGAAAGAATGAATTCCTACGAAAACACATTTCAAGTTTAACACCATATTTTATTAACAATTCGAATCGAACGAGTAGAAAACGGCAGCTGTACCATCAATAATATAGTTATTTTGTTATCTGCTCAGCTCAGCTCTGGCTACGTTTGAGCTGAGCAGACAACAAAATAACTAATGTACAAATAAGAGTAGTAGTAGTAGTAAATCATTGCTTTACGTCACTTTTCGGCACAAAAGGTCTTTTAAGTGAAATTGTAATACGATAAAAACGTTGTAGTCAATTGAGAAGATGCAATGGTGTACAGATGATGATGTGAGGGTCGGGGTGATAGGACATGGTGGGTTATTGAGAGCGTTTTCTTTCGTTCGCCCGATAAGGGGTTCTGGGCATGTTTAGTAGTAGTAGTCAATCATTGCTTTACCTCACTTTTCGGCTCTGGGCATGTTTAGGGGATCTATCCCCAGACATGCCCAGACGGCCGGAGACTAGGGTTTCGCTGTGCAATTTAATGCTGAAACCTCATGGCATTTTGCTTAGCTCCGCTATCCTCGGGTCGGATAGTCCCCAGAGTAACAATAGGAGGGACAACTCCCTCCGGGTAACTCCATTCATCCCACGTGAGAGACCTAATGTCAAACACGCTATTGTCGGTTATTTAAGGCTACCACAGCCTACACCATGCAGCGCCAACACTGATGCGAGAGCTGCATTAGCACTGCATTTGAGCGGAGGAACCAGGGTACGCCACTGGCAATCCGCCCGAAGATTATGGCCAGATACGAGGAGGCTGCAGCTTCCCTTGGATGATTGCTGTAGACTAGTGCTTCCGTACTATGCTATAGAGCATGCAACTGACGCAACAGATCATTAATGACCCTCCCCGGATGGGGGCAAAAAGTACTACTACTAGCAATCATCCCAGAACCCAGTATAAATAAGACAATAATACCAAGTTACATATGGTTGGGCGGGAAAAAGGTGAACCATCATACGACCCAGCTTCTTCTTCTCATTCTCCTTCAGATTTGAATTGCGAACGAAATTCACAAGCCTAGGCTGGCATCCATAATATTTGGAATCAGTCCCAGACAACAATTAAAGGGACTGGCCCAGGCTAAAATCATCAAAAAATCGGTGATTTTATTTCGGGTTCTTAATATGACCATATGATGCAAGCATGTACATAGACTAGAACTGCAAATTTTTATAATTTTTGTGCTGCGCATTCACCAGTTAGGCTAGATATAGAGACGAAATTCCCGCATTTCCTATTTTTGACATGGTTGTCAATAATTAGAAATCAGGAATTTCGTCTCTATATCTAGCCTAACTGGTGAATGCGCAGCACAAAAAATAATAAAAAATTGCAGTTTTAGTCTTTGAACATGTTTACATCATATGGTCATATTAAGAACCCAAAATAAAATCACCGATTTTTTTATGATTTTAACCTGGGCCAGTCCCTTTAAATCCCACACTGCACACCAGCTCGGCCATTGCTCGGGCACTACCGAGTCGAGCATTGTAGCGAGTGTACTTAAATACAATTTAAATTACTTAAATACAATTTTTGTGCTGCGCACTTACCAGTTAGACTAGATATAGAGACGAAATTCCCGCATTTCTTATTTTTGACATGGTTGTCAATAATTACAAATCAGGAATTTCGTCTCTATATCTAGCCTAACTGGTGAATGCGCAGCACAAAAATTATAAAAATTTGCAGTTCTAGTCTATGTACATGCTTACATCATATGGTCATATTAAGAACCCGAAATAAAATCACCGATTTTTTTATGATTTTAGCCTGGGCCAGTGATTTAAATAGCGTCAATACAATTTAGCGAGCACAAGTCTCCCAGGACAGGAACTGAACAGCCACATGCTTGACTTGTGAGCATGGTGAGTAATACGCGACCATGCACATTAAAGGCCTATTAGACAAAATAAATAGGTGTACCGTACTTCGGGAAAAAAGTCTTCGTGCGATGCATTAGACCATTTTTCTTTTTGACAAGGAATTATATTCAAAAATATCATGTGGTGTAGGCCTATCCACAAGGACTAAGAAAACAATAAGTTCGAACTTACTAGTACGAAAATAACGCGAAAAGTTGTTCACATGATGAGGCGACGTCTGACATTCCCTGGTATGGTATTCAAAGATGACAGGTGTAGTACTGAAAACAAATCTAGATGTGGTGTTTTTCTGTGGTTGGCGCGATCTTGTCAATATTCCAAGTAGGCGATGTACAACAATGAGATTTTACTTGTTAACTAGGGTTGTATACCTAGTAGTAGATAAACATCCGCATAACACATGTATACATGTTACAAATCAAACGGTATCTCAAACGGCACTCATATGAATAATTTTCAATCACTGACACACCACCGGGCCCCTGTGACGGGACAAGATAGCACATGAAGTCAACATCAGTTAGATTTTAAACGTGATTAAACGTGTTCTGTGGTGATAACCATGAAATATATTCTGGTAATCACGTTAATTACATCTTCGCTCGCCAAGAGGTATACAACCTAACATTACAAGAACTTCAGTATTCCTCTCTCATTTTAAGCTGAAATAGTTGATACAATTTCCAGTACTAAAATAAGAAAAAAATGCATTAAAAATAGTAGGAGATAATAATTAAGTCCTGAGTACGACAATAAGTATTTCTGGCCTTTTTTTATCAGCAATTTAAATAGTACTTATAGTGTAACGAGTGTTTATTCAGCGAGAAGTGGATGAAAAGTTGGGAAATTAAATAACTTGAGACTCCAAGGGTAAATAGGTTCAATATAATTACTGTAACTCACGAGAAGCTTATGTCTGATGACAAATAAATCAAACATTCAAATTTGACTGTCAAATAATATAAATGGGCTAGCCTTAATAATGTCTGGAAATATGTAAACATAATAAAATATTTGCAAACATAATGTACATATTTAAAGGGTATTTTTTAAGTACATATAAATATATTGTCTGAAAAGTCTAGTATTAATGGCTGTTATTAGTCTTTGGCGCTTTCGATACAAGTCTCTATTATAAAATATAATTATTATAATATGTTATCTGTCTATATACAAGACATATATAGCTCCCTAATCTATGGTCAAGGCACATGTTGGTGGGATCAGTACAATTGTCAAACCCTGTCCATTTTCGTAAGCGTGACCACGTGACGGTGTTACTGTCTGTAAAAGTACGTGCTCAGAGGAAACAGTACTGGCCGATGTAATCACCTATAAACTATACCATGGCATCATCCATAGATGTTATCCTTTGGACGACTACGCTACCCTTTACTGTCATGCCATATTTTAGATTAGATGGAGAATGACAGCCATATCATGAAAATAAACATGGAGTAATAATTATATATATATACATGTATATATCATCCCTGGCTACTCACATGATCCTAGAATTGCCCAGTCCGGTTATATCATATGTCCTGATCAAGTGATCCTCAGTGGAGAGTGACAGGAGTCAGACGTTGGTCAAGTAAACACATGTAACATAGCGCCTGTAACACGCCAGCAAAACATGGACCTAAACCCAATGATGGTTCAATGTTGGGCCGCCGTCGAAGACGTCGGGCCAACATTGAACAAACATTGGGTCAATGTCTCGAGTTTGCTAGGACGGACGTACCGTACCGGTGACAGCTCCCAGAAAACAAAGACGTTAAACCGATGTTTTAATGTTGATTCAACGTCGTAGACGGTGGTCCAACATTAAAACAGCATTGGTTCAACGTCTTGTGTTTGCTGACAGAGGGTGGGTGATTCCTCAGTAACAGACACAATGCCTACCCAGAAAACATGAGACAGTGAGCCACTGTTGGTTAAGTGTTGGGCCAGCGTCGCAGACGGTGGACAAACACTAAAACAACATTGGCAGACCACAGGGGTATCATGTAGCGCTTACGGATATGATGATGAGCCCGAGTCGTGAGCTGCGGTCTACAGTCACAGCTGTCAGTGGAAAAGTGATCACGACCCTCTGATGGCTCAACGCTGGGCCAGCACCTGCAACACTAACCCAGAACTGAACCAATACTGGAAAAGGAAGGATCTCATCCAACATTGAATCAAGCAAATATACGACGGTAAGCGAGTGTTGGTTTAATGCTGGGACGATGTAGCCGACGATGGCCCGGCAGTAAATCAGTATTGGTTCAACGTCTCTTGTTTGCTGGGGACGTATGGATGTCAGACACTTTGGTTGCTACGGCTCACAACGGAACAAAGACAGAACTTGTCAACCCTTCGATTTTAACAGATGGCGTGGGTAATCTTGATCACAGATTCAACTTTTATTATTTATATAATTATGGTGATTTATAAAAAAGCCGATTTGTAATTCAATAGATCACATGATTAATGATTTACCAATCAACTGCATGTGAACACTGTTACACCACTCGGCTACAGGTACCATCAACACTTTGCCGCTCAAAACAGCTTCTTGAAATGTATATTTATAATTAGTTGAAAAATCTTCCAAGCACATGACTTGGAAGTAAACGTTTTTATTTGAATCAACAATCAACGTATTAATGCCGTGTAGATAGAGCGCTCAGATGACAGTGTGGACATCCGCTATAACGGTGTAGAAAAGCAAGCGTCTGTTTGGTACATGTAATTTCACAAGTAAACAATGTTTACAAGACTGAAACTAATAACAACTTACCGGTACTTTACTTTCCTAAATAGTGTACAATTTAAGTGAATGGTTAAAGAGCTATATACTTGAGATCTTGAATAATAACATGAATAATATTATTATTTGAAATTCTGCTATTTTATGCTTTGACATGTTTAATGTCAGCCGTGTCGTCCGAGGTCGTGGATTGCTGCATTCGTTTCATCCGGAAAAAAAATTAACGTTTTTCAACATGGCGGAGATCGATCTTGACCCCAAGGTCCGAAAAATGTCCATAACTTTTTAATGACTGTGCGGAAAATGAGCTGAGCATACGGGCATGTAACTGAAATTAAACATTAAACATGTTAAAGTATAAAGAGCAGAATATCAACACATAGGTTATATGCTATAAGACCGCTGGTTTTGGAAAACAAACTTAAAGGGTGTGAGATAATTATGATAACTGATGGACCATAAACGGTTACCATACTGAGCAGATGACAGTCAGTCACTGTTGTGTCATATACAATGTAGCCACAAACACCTACCATAAGAGCCTCAGTTGCTTCTGCTGCTACCAATGATGCCATATAGCTAACACCTTACATGATGGATTCTATGTTAGCTCAATGTTTGGACACGGTGGCCAATATTAAGCCAATACATGTACCGTGCTTGCTGAGCTATGCTGTTGGCGGCTTAGTCATCAAACTACAGTTCTGTAGGCTGCGGGGGTGGTTTGCTGGGTCAGAATTTGAACTGCCCCCCCCCCCTCCATAATACCACAGCTTCCTCTTTCCCGTCACATCTATTATGATGGATGCGCCAACCAGGCGTTGGTTTAATGGTGGATGAACGGAGCACACGTTAAACCAGCACTGCTGGACGAAGATGTCCCATCTATTATTATGACACAAGGCCTGCATCATATCACATTATTCTGAACATCCCGTGTTTGCTGGGATTACAGTTTGTTATTATTTGTCAGCAGAATATCTAACCTCAAGCATTATAGTCAGTTGGCCAGAGGTGGCCAAGGAGGGTTTCGTCACCACTTGAGCGTGCATATCTAAAACATTATTTTGTAAGTCAAGGGGACCTCTGGGCATAATTAGCACCCGATTGTCGGCTTGCAGGTGTGTGCATGAGTTTTTGAGGGGCAAAATAAGATTAATTACCAAACCGCAAAAAAAATAATTCCGTAAGAATAAATTAATTTATTACAATTGAACAAAATGTTTTAAAAATGACACTAAATGGACCAGATATATGCACAGTATCATTTAATATGTAGCTTATAATGAAATAAATCACATTTGTTAAGTTATTGGATCACAACCAGCAATTAGTAATCGGTAAACGGGTAAACCGAGTGCTTTCCCTATCTAAGTACAATCTTTGCAATTGGACAAGGATCAGCCTATTTTTAGAACCAGTATTTTACTAGTGATAAACTAGTGGCTCATAGTTTGTCACTTCAAGTATGAAACACGATACTGTGCTCTTGACATGTAACATACACAGAAATAACATATAAGAATGTTGGCAATTCAGTAAAACAGCGAACTTCCATGTTTGAATGAACCATATAATCCAATTAGCAAATAGGAACAGCCCATCTGACGTCTAGCACAACTACACCGCGAATTAATACATTTGCTTGCAGTACACATACAAGTATACATAGCTCTGAGCATAAAGTAGGCATTAGCTGACATCTCATTGGGATGGGCAGTGTTGGATTCAGCAATTGAAGCCTATGTATTTACAATATTTTTTTTAATACACATCACAGCTGGCGCAATCATCCTCTTATGTGCTTTACAGGGGTCCGGGTCATGCTCCCCCAGAAAAATGGCGAAATATAAGGCTTGAAATGGTGCTCTCTGGAGCTTATCAAAGCCAAAATTAGTATTTTTTTGGGGGGGTAGGGGGGGTACAGAAGGGAGGGCGCGGCTCCTTTTGGATCAGCCACTGATGGGTTGCATAATTCGATTGGGCTGATAATAATATTCTTCTGGAGATGATATACCAGGGAGAGCAATATGGGCACAGCACAGACCCCAATAAACTGTTTCGGGTAAGTGTGTTTTTTTAAGATCTGTTGCTTTTTACCATGGAAGTGAATCGACTTCTCCAGCAGTTGATGATGAAGGGATAATACAGTTTGATCACAAATTGCTCCTCTTCTTTTAATTTAAATCTGCCATTTTCAACGCTTGAATAAGTAGTATAGTTGATGACATCACTCATATCAACAAAGCTAGCTGATGAAGATATAAATATATTTGCTGTGAGATGTCCGCCTAATCTTGCTTAATAAACAGTATATGAGTAAAGTTAACAGATCTGTGCCACGATATCTGGATATTTCATGAATGTATGAGGATGATACAATAAATGTCATTAGATCTACATGCACATATATATATGTACAGTACTATAGTGTACAGAAACTATATTATAGAACCATAAAGTTACAATTTAATGTTAAAATATGGCATCACAATGCAGGCACATGACATTATAATGTCACTATGGTATAAGCTTGTCATAAACCTTGAAATTTCATATTATGGCATGATAGTGTCGATATATGATAAATATAGTAGAGCCTACAATAAAATGGAATTATAATGACAATATATGGCAATAAAATATGCCGACATTTAAAAATAATGTTTTTATACCCCAGTATGACACTCAAATGGTGGGATATTCTACATTATGCCATACAATGATGGAATGGAGCACTACAGTGTCAGGATGTGTAACTTTAATGAAAGAACTAGCTGTAGTGTAAAAATATTACATCCACATCATTGTATGTGGTATAAAATGTTATCAGTATACTGTCACAATAGGATGCTATATTTTCAAAATTTGGAGTTATAGTATCAAGACATGATACTAACTTCCCACAACATGCTATTATAATGTATTATATGACATTAACTAGTCGATATATGACATTTTATTTAACTGTATATGACAGTGTGAGTTCTGATACTGAAATTATATGTGGATATATTGTATTCAACATCAGCATATAATGTCAGAATATGGCTTTTTAAAGTGTGAATATGGCAATATAATTGGCGATATAGTAGTGAGTAGAACCTGCTATGAGTACCCACTCTTAAGAGCAGCCAGCCTCCTATGCAAGGCCACTTAGTCATTCCCAAAAATGACATTTTGTATACAAATGAACCATCCACGTAAGGGTGAGCGGGGGGGGGGGTGCACTTCCATACCTTGGAGTACTGGGGATGTGCCGCTGGACAGGGTGCCTTTTTTGAGCTTCCAGCATTGGCACATAGTGTTTTTTTGAGCTTACAGAATTAGGACGGGGTGTTTTTTGAGCTTCCAACTCTGGGCACCTGGTTAGCATGTATTTCGCTGATTTCTCAAGCCATTATTAGCCAAATTCTATTATTTTTTTGTAGTCTCAGAGCAGATAGCCTCGAAATTTCATAAATAAATATTGAAGAGCTTAAAAAGACCATAAAACATGAAGTATATTGATAGTAATTGCACCATAAATCAATCAATTGCGGGTCAGGCACACCCCTACCCATTTCTAAGGCGTGATCAAGATCTCATGAAGGCAGGTCGAAACGTTGCAATTGCAATCGTTTCACACTAAGTTCCAAAGTGAGTAAAATTTAACCACAGATCTGACATTTTAGTATCCTAGATCAAAACCATCATAATGGCATGATATTGCTGTATTATGGATATATACGTAACACTTAAATATCCGCATATGTTATTAAATAATGTGAGATATTAGTAATATAATTGAGGGATGTATTGCATATTATAATGTTCTATACCAGGCCTGCTAAGGCCAAGATCAAATGAACTTATTTTTCTTGGGTGGCTACAGAGGATTCACATTGTTACGAACTTGGGCAAAATAATGGTTAAAAAAAGATTATTGAAATTTTCTCCAAAAGTAAAGGGTTTCTGCCTTTAAAGACCACGTTCAGGTATGGCTTATTAGAGTATTGTAATCATTTTAAGTTGTGTTTGGGCTCAGTAGGTGATTTCGAAGACCATGTATAGAAATAAAAAGATGTTTATTCTCAAAAACTTAGGGACAAAAAGACGCTGGATTATACGCATATTTGTCATATTTTCAAATTAAAGAGTTTGAATGGTATGCTTAAATAAAATGTTTTTATTTACTACTCCTCCATTAATCCAAGATAAAAACATTATCTTCAAGTATATTATGATAAAGCTATATTACTTCCACATAATTTTTTATTTTTAATTAAGTTTTTTTCTGGTTATAACAAAGTTGCTTGACTGGTAAAATGACAATGTAATGGTGAATTTGGCGGCCATTTTGAAAATACTCTGTAGCTCTAGATCAAATATTATTGTCCTAAAGTAAATTAGAGTAAAGCTATATTACATCCGGATTGTTTTTGATTTTTAATTTACTGGGTTTTTTCAGATTATTGTTGATTGACTGGTAAAATTGACAATTTAAGGGTGAATTTGGCGGCCATTTTGAAAATACTCTGTAGCTCTAGTGCACACACATGAAAGCCGACAACCGGTCCGGTTTTCATTATAAGAGGTCTGAGAATACATCTAGCAAGGTTTTAGGTATGCACAGAAAAGTTGACACGAAAACCTTAAATAAGCTCTTTTCTGACTCCTGGCCAACTGACTATTAGTCAGAGACAGAATAATATGATTTGACAAATAGCATGCGATACAAATCTGGACTATCCACGACACTGTATACATACTAGGCCAACTAGAACTATGTCGAATTAAACCAAAGTGTTAAATATTTCGTTAATCTTTTTCGTCTTTTTTTTGCAAGCAAACCGAACAAAATGTCATGCAGGGTCATTTTGCAACATTTATGCTACCTTGGTATCAAAGGGTGGTATCTGACTACTGTAACCAGGGAGATATTGACACTGTATTCTGGCCAAAATGCCAATGTTTCTCTCCACCATGGAGTGTTGCCATGAGTACTAGTACATGTATGTATAGTATCAACATACCATAGTAAATCCGCCAATATAGTATCAAAATACCACAGTGAATCCACCAATTTTTATTAATCTCAAGTTTAATCTCAAAGTTTAAATCTGCCATTATTTGCCGGTTTATAGTATATACGTCACTTCAAAAGTGTTATTTCAACAGAGTTGTGATTGGTTGGTATAACTGCGAAATAAACATTTACCAGTTTTCAAAGCACAAAATTTGTGAATTATAAAATAATTGTTCCCAGATGGTTGCCAATTTGATAATAGGTGCAAAGCTGAAAAACTAATCAGGTCATCTCCATTCTTATGGGTTAACAAGCTTGTTTAAAACAAACAATTTTCCTTCATCTTTGACCTTCCCGAGGGGTTTAATTTTGTATGAAATATGAATTAAATATGTTAGATCATGTTGGAGTAGTAGCCCAAAAAATTGTGGCGGAGTGGGACGACAAAACCCCTCAAATAATAAACGTGTGTGTGCTATGGCGGCCATGTGAGACATAAATTAGCCGATATTCAGATTTAAAATGGGATAATCGGTCAGAGAGTGGTCTGACAAAATTTAGTGAGGGTCTAATAAATATTAGCAACTGTAGAACATTTACTGTGTTCAAATCAAATTGTGTCATTTTGAATATATGCTACATTAATGTTAAATTGTAATAAAGTGTTGTGTTTGAAATGCGAATTAGCCAATTATCGAAAGAAATACAAGGCAATCAGTCAGAGAATGATGTGGGGAAATTCAGAGAAAATTTGATAAAAATTGGGAACCATAGACATGATCATGATGATGGAGGGGTTATTACAATATAAATTGTTGGAGAAAATAAACTGTATTGTGACAGAAGGTTATAAAACATTAGAGTTATCCAAGAAAGAAGAAAAATCTGTTTTTCTTCATCCTGATTTAAAAAAGCTATGACATGAAATATCAGAAAAAAATAGAAATGAATTAAAAATGCACCTGAGATCACATAGGCTCTTTACCCCAAAACTTCCACTTGGCTCTGAGGCTGCCCCTGGACCTCGGCCTAAATAGTGACAGGTGCATGTCACACTATCTGCAAAAACTTTTGTATGCCAGGGCAACTTTAGGGAAAAACGATCTTGTGAAGACCATGCATATATACTTTCAACAGTTCTTAGGAACATAGTTTCATCAGGTAAATCAACATATGTATCATTCATAGACTTTGAGAAGACCTTCGACTGGATACCAACAGATTTGTTATTGTATAAATTACTTTCCTATAATGCTGATGGTAATTTTGATAATGCGATTAAATCTATGTACAGTAATACTATTTCATCTGTTAAACTGAATAATATATTTACAAAATGTTTTTTTACAGCCACAGGTGTCAGGCAAGGAGAGACTTCATCTCCTACCTTATCTAACACCTTCCTGAATGACTTGATTACCGATTTAGAACGGTTTTCTGGTATCGAGACAGACGATTTTTCACTGTCTGTTTTATGCTATGCTGACGATATTGTGATACTTTGTGATAGTGAAGAAAAATTACAATTAATGTTGAATCATGTAGCTGAATGGTGTTTGAAGTGGTGTTTGAAAGTAAATACAAATAAAAGCAATGTCATGCATGTTCGCCCTAAACATCTGATACATACAGAAAAAGACGTTGTACTGGGAAATGAACTGTTGGATGTTGTAAATGATTATAAGTATCTTGGGTTTTCTTTTGATGAATTTATGAATTTAAACAAAAATATAAATATTTCATCTGATGCAGCTGGGAGGAGCCTAGGTGCAGTGATATATATCAAAATTTATATCTTCAGGAGATGCAGGTTTTTATACATATACCAAGTTATTTGACAGCTGTGTGGTTCCAATCAGTGATTATTTTTCCGGAATCTAGGGTTTTAAAAAAAACTCAGCGATAAATAATGTTCAGGATAGGGCATGCAGATTTTATTTGGGACTCGGGGATCGACACTAACTGTTCTCAAGTAGTAGCCCAAAGGGCCAGTAACACCAGATAATTAGTGGCCCTTAGCCTTGTCTTTCTAGTCCACTTCTCTTGATACAGTGTACATTAAGGACTAAGTCCTTAATTTACACTGTATCAAGGGAAGTGGATTTTTCTCGTCAGCCCCCAGGGCCAGTATCTTAGGTGATTTACTGGCCTTCAGTGATTTTCACTGGCATCAGGGCAACGGGCCAGTGTTAGTGTCGATCCCTGGGACTCCACGCTAAAGTCCCAATACTTGGTTTTCAAGGGGAGACAGGTTGGATGCTTCCAAATAAAGACACTTCTTCTCAATGTTTAAACTTTGGAATAGATATTGTATGTCCTCGAACAGTCTAATAGCTCAGAAAGTTTTGTTATGGGACTTTAAGCAAAATATCAATAGCAAGAGTCACGAACTAAAGCTTATTTGTCAACACATAAGATATAGAGAGCCAAAGTTTAGAGAAGTGTATAATTTAACAATTGTGAAAAATGAATGAAAGGAGGCTTTACTAAATAAACCAAAATTAAGAACTTACATCACTTTCAAAACCAATTTTTATACAAAGAAATATGTTAAAAAGTATACATGTATGTAAACGTGAGAGATCTCTGTTCGCCCAGCTACGTCTAGGTATACTACCTGTTGAAATTGAAACAGGAAGATAACGAGGTTTTGCAATTGAAGAGAGGCTATGTCAATATTATAAATCTTTGGTAGAAGAAGAAGTTCATTTTTTGTGTATTTGTCCATTATATGACGCAGAAAGATTTGTTTTAGCAGTACCAGACTGAAGGAATGGCCTTATTTCAAGCCCTGCTTCTCTTACTTTCTTTTGTGGAGAACTTTACAGTGTACTAGATGTTAAATGGTCTAACTTTTGAAGCATACAATATTTGAGAATTGACGATGTAATCAACGAAAAGTTAAATTTTATTTTGGACAATACTCAACTATTGGAGAGACTATAGACTATAGTATAGCTATATAGGCCAAGTCTAATCTAGACTCTATAGTCACATTCACATTTAAAAATTCATTAGCCAGGATGAATGAATTTCGCAGATTCCTCAAGACAACTCTGAACCAATTGTCATGAAATTTTTCACTCGTTATTGTCCAGCCATGCGGCGACTACTCTGAAAATTTTGCAAAGTTTTTAGTCTTTCAAAAGACATGGTATTGCTAGGAGGGGGCTGTTGCATGTATTGACTGATTTGTGTCGTCTGCATCGATGCATGCTGTTCAAACTTCAATGATCCATGGGTTTTATCAAACATATGAGGTTATTATATTGGTCGAAAATATTGTGCAAAAAAATAATACATTATACTCTTTTGTCCCTAATTGACAATCCGGTTCTTTGTTAAAACGGCAGCCTATTTTGCATACAGATTCGTTTGTTGTGGTCAGGTTCGTTTTAAAAAATCAAATAAAATTCAGGATTTACTGAGGCTGAGCATAATAAAAATACATTTATCCAGGCAATGATGTTTCAATGCCGGGCCAGCGTCGCAGACAGTGACCCAGTATTGAACCAATATTGTGTATTTGATATGGACAGTAGAAACAATTTAAATGCTTCATTTGACAATTAAAATAACAGCTTCAATTCCATTCAGACACAAAACGCTGACTCAATGTTGTTTTAATGTTGGGCTAGCACCGCAGACAGTGATACAAGACTAAGTCAACAGAGAGACAAGTCAATGTGTGTACTGGGCACTCTGAATACGATTCCATTTGACAAACAAAAATATATCTATTTTAAAGTTCAAAAGCTCAGTGGAGACTGATCTCTGAAATTTGATGTCTGAAGTCTAAAATTCCAATTCAAAATGGCTGCCAAAAACCCATAATCAAAATTCCAATCAATCTCTCATGATAAACATAAGATTAACCCAACATTTAAAACGGTTGCAAAAAAACGCACAAAACGTAGTCCAAACATAGGGGCCGTACAACAATTACTTAACGCCTAGAGGGGGGAGGGGGGGGATTAGGCGATGCGTTACGGACCGTAGTCAGCACAACGTTACCAAGAGGACTGAAGTCCTATATCATCCCCCGCCATAAATTACGTTAAGACTTTTTGCGGTCACAAATATTTAAAAAGTTGATTTGTGGTGGCCATTTCAAATTTCAGTAAAATCACATGCACATTTCCAGATGGTGGGTAATGTGATTGTACAATGTGAATTATTACTGATTTCAATTTTTCAGTTTTTGCGCCTACAAGAAAATATGAAGTTTATCCATGGCGGCCATTTTAAATTTCAGTAAAACCTTAAAAAAATCACTCGCACATCTCCATATTGTGGGAAATGTGATAGTAAAATTTGAATATTTTCTGACTAAGTTTTAAGTTTTTGAGCCCACAAAAAAATTTGGATTTGATGTCTGGCGGACAGTTTGAATTTAGGTAGCATCTTTAAAAAATCACTTGCACATCCCCATGTTGCTAGGAATGTGATGTTAAAATGTCAAAAATATTTGACCAGTAGTTTTTGAGTTTTTGCACCCACAAGAAAACGTGACGCCGGACAGAATCCTGGGGCGACTAAAATCCCCTATCCCCTACAGGCGGGGGATAAAAGCGTTACGAAGGGGGGGAGGGGGGGTCAAAAACCTCTCAAAACAGCGTTACGTAATTGTTGAATAGCCCAATATATTGTTACTTGAAAAGTCACAATTCCCCTCTAGTTTAAAGTAAAAAATGCAAAAAATGAAAATAGACTAAATCTACTGCCCTATAAGGAAGTTCTGGAGGCCATCATGAAGGCCAATTGGACAGAACAATGTGGGAATCTCTAAGAATTGAGATATCAGGGGAAGGCTGCACTAGTTGCCCAGGGTAAAACCTGAGTGAAGTTTTGTTTGCCGGCCCTACGCTTCCACATGGGGCGCACCAAGGGTAAAATGGCTATGCCCAAATTTCTGATTGTTATATGCATATGTCAACAAAACGCAACAGGGTTTCCGCCAGGGAGGGGGGGGGGGGGGTTCGGAGCTACCCACTCAGCACCTGAGGGGGATATCCCCCCTTGTTGGCAAAGAAAATGTAAGTTTTTTCTATAGTTTGCTGTTAATTCAGTTACCTGGTTACAATAGGCCATTTTAGGCACTAAAATTTTGAAAATAGCCTTTTTTTTCCCCCAACCCCCACAACTTTTGCCTCCCCCCCCCCCCCCCACTCACACACGTTCCCAGCAGAAACCCTGTTCAATAACGCTTATCTCACTCTTTTTTTCATCTGCTTCAAAAAGTTCAAGTGTCTGGGTGATGTTTTGGATTCTGTACCCCTTGACTTCAGCAATTTGGGACATTGAAGTCACAACTTTTGGACATTTCGTGGTGTCGATCCGTACGTGACTAACCGTCTGTATTTGCCGTTAATCATATGTATTTTAACTATTACCAACAAATACTGTCATTTAGTTCTAAAAACGTATGAATAGCATGCTATACGAATGGTAAATCATGTGCGGTTAGCCACTGGCACTGCCTTAATAATTTAGCTCCGATTTTGATCTAGCACAGCGTTTTTCTTGCTCAGTGAAAACAGTGGAATCTGGTCAAATATTTATATTTTGTCGTACGTGACTAAGGCAACTATGTTTTTTTTCTGTTATAGATGAGCGCGCGCATTAGATTTAAGCAGAGCATTACCAAAAAAACATGTGTTTTTTTCTGCCCAGCGCTCATTTAGATTCTTACCGATTTTCGAAAAAAACCTGTCAATTTCTTAAAATAAAAAAAACATTAAAAAAAAAAAAGTTCATTTCGCGAGTTTTCCAGCTATGTTTTTTATTTCGTCGCCCTCATTAACTTTTCCAAAAATAGGTTAAATGGGTTTTTTTCTTAAATGTTTTTTTTCCCGCCCTTCCTCATTAGATTTTGGATTTTTTCTGATCTAAAACCTGAAATCAAGAGAAATTACACATAGTGTACCGGTCTGGATAAACGTCGAAAAGGAAGGGAACATCGAAAAGGAACCTATTTAGACACCATAAACGTGTTGAGAAAAGCAGTTGGTCGTGATATACTCAGATAAATGCATACTGCTACGCATTAAAGGTCCTTATTATTGAAATGTGGCTCTAATTATTAATAATTTGTACTTTTATAATTATCCTTACTGGCATCGAAAAGGAAACCAGACATAACGAAAAGAAATTTAAACATACAGTTTAAAGTCGATTGACGGTGATTAGGCCTATATAAACTAAATGAAATTGATTTATTTTCAGTTATAGAACGTCACCTTCTTAGATTCTACGTGATATGACCATAGCGCCTAGAGTGTCACGCTACTGACCTGACACCAACGTGTTGTTCCATCGAATGCGGCTATCGAAAAGGAATCCAGCAAGACATCAAAAAGGAACAAGAAAAGGAATCCACCCTTGAGCAACATATCGAAAAGGAATGTAAAGATAGCATTAAAAGGATTTCGATTATCTTCATGCATAACCATGATAACAGATGTGAATTTAATGTAAAACCTTGCTGACAGTAGTTGAATAAAATGTCATTGTTTATTGTCATTATTTTTTATTCCAATGATAAAATAAATTAATTATTTCGGGAGTAGGCCTACCTGTGGGTTTATAATGTGCAGAGGGCAGTGGTGGTGAAGTATATCAGCCCTCTACAGAGGGCAGTGGTGGTGAAGCTGGCCAGCCCTCTACAGAGGGCAGTGGTGTTAAAAAGGTTAAAAGAATTTGATTTATTTTCAGTTATAGAACGTCGCCTTCTTAAATTCTACGTGAATTGACCATAGCCCTAAAGTGTCACGCTACTGACCTGCTGACCGCATTGTTCCCAACGCGATGTGATCTTAACACGCAATATTAGGCTAGTTGTCATTCTACATTTTTTAAATTTGAAAATACAGGGGTGTATATGTTTTATTTACTTATATGTATATGTTTATACCACATGTACCAGCCGCAATATGATAATATAATATAATATGTCAATGCGGAGTTTGGATTATGAGCTTTCATTGAAATATAGTAACGGTGCCAATAATTATCATTCTGAAATACAAGTAGCCTATTGATTCTCCTTGTTATATCGACCTAGAACTAGCATCATTTCTACTGTCCGTCGGCGCTAGGCCCAGTATAGTGGACTCAGTGAGAAGACTCCGTTGCCGGCGTTTGAACAATGACCTTCAAATGGGAGCCGGCGATCTGTTGATAATGTTTGTAATAGCTAAGTACAGTATTTCTATATTTTATTTTGATATTTAATTTGGCAATTTCCAACTTAATTTGATGTGTAGAGTTACCTATTTGATTCCTTCCCGATGTTTCCTTACTTTTCAATTTCTTTTCGATGTTTGCTTCCTTTTCAATCCATCTTTCTCGTCGGCGCTAGGCCTATAGTGGATTCAGTGGGAAGGCTCAGTTGCCGGCGTTTTAACAATGACCGTCAAATGGGAGCCAGCGATCTGTTGATAATGTTTGTAATAGTACAGTATTTTGATATTTTATTTGGAAATTTCCAACTTATTTCGATGTTTAGAGTTCCCTTTACAATGTTTCCTTCCTTTTCGATTCCTTTTCGATGTTTATCCAGACTCGCCTAACCAGCTTGTAACCATATGCATATCAGTACGTATTTGCTGAACCATACAAATTACAACGATACCGTCATTTAGTAGGCCTTCAGCTTTGAAAATGGTAGCGAGTGAAAAAAAGCTCACCTCAAAGTGGTGAGGTGACTGATCACTCACCATAGTTAAATGCAATCGCTAACTGGTTGATTGAAATAGGAAAAAAAATATCAATTTGCAATTTAAAAAAATCTGACAACACTGAGGTGAGCTGTATTTCGCTCACGTGACTAGTCTTTACACTTGCGTGAGTTATGGTGCGAGTGAGCAATCACTCACTCCAAATATGAAGGCCTGATTAAGGCTAGTTGTGCAAAAGAACGAATAGCATGCTATTAGTATTACGAACAGTAGGCTAAATCACGTAATGTTAGCCACTCAGCCCACTGCCTACAAAAAAGGTTATTGACGGTGTAACGTTACATGAAAATTGAAATGATGAATAAATGAATATTGGCAATTTTTAATTTCAAACTGACATTCACCTGCTATTGGCAGTAGGCCTAGGCTAAGCCTAAGAGACTAAGTAGTGCTAGTCTACACCCAATGACCCATTGAGATTCGTATTCCGCAACTGGTTTGTTTGTTTGTTGAGTTAGCGAGCCCTTTCGGGCTGCCCTGGCCTTCCGACAATTGTCGATTGCTGTGAAACCTAGGCACCAGACCAAGAGCTACAGACAATCAGATCCCTGAGTAACAGGCTAGACAACCACACTGCGAGTACCCCGACCTCGGCCCCAGCGCTCCTTAAGTATTTCCTAACGACTAGGCCTAGGCTTACTCGAGGTAGTTAGAACGATCTCGCCCTCCACTATGTTCCGGGTTAGAACGCAGCATGTATCTGAAACGTAACATACTCACATCATCACAAATGGTTAAAATGGCCGAAATATTTTCTGGGAGGTGTTTTAATGCTCTCGCTTGATAAATAACTGATGGAATGTTTCAAAATCAGCTGAGTGGATGCATAAAAAGTCACTCAGTTAGGTCAACCCAATTAAAATTTATTTTGAGGTCGTTAATAGGGGTAAATCGATCGAGATATGGAATGCTTGCTAACCCGTAACATGTTGTGGAGGGTGGCGTTTGCTAACTAACTCGAGGTAGCAATCGAGACCGCCGTGTACAAGATAGGAAAGCTCTCCTGAACTCACAAGACACTTTCTCATGTGAGATCCAGCAAACTGTGGGACTAGACTGTCATGTGGATCTACACTCTATTTATGATTGTAGAGTGTAGGCCTAGACAGGGACATTCACTGTTTAGTAATTCAGTCCAGTTCAGACTTAAAGGGACTGGCCCAGGCTAAAATCATCAAAAAATCGGTGATTTTATTTCGGCTTCTTAATATCACCATATGATGTAAACATGTCCATAGACTAGAACTGCAAAAGTTTTTTAATTTTTGTGCTGCGCATTCACCAGTTAGACTAGATATAGAGACGAAATCCCCGTATTTCTAATTTTTGACATGGTTGTCAATAATTAGAACTCAGGAATTTCGTCTCTATATCTAGCCTAACTGGTGAATGCGCAGCACCAAAATTTTAAAACTTTTGCAGTTCTAGGAGACTAGTCTATGGACATGTTTACATCATATGGCAGGGAATAATTTGTCTGGTGTAGCGGTGCAGTTTGCTACACAATTTGGGGCAAATGCTACACATTCTGTGTTGGTGTAGCATTTTTTTGCATGGAGAATGATAACTTGGCACATAACAGTATGCTAAACTGCTACCCAATTTTTCTGAAGCAAATTATTCCCTGTATGGTAATATTAAAAAGCCGAAATAAAATCACCGATTTTTTGATGATTTCAGCCTGGGCCAGTCCCTTTAAGTTGGGCGAGTCGAAATGATTTTTCGATTCCTGGAGACGGACCGAGTGGAAGACTGAGGCAGTGAGGGGGTGTCAGTACATTATTCCATTGACTGGACTAAAAACACAAATGCATAATAATCCATGGCATTATAATATCAAAACATCACTTTATATTACCTGTGTGAGTTATCAAATATATATTTATGTAATAAATTGCTAGGGAGACGATAATATATCAATAAGTTTAGGGCGAAACTGTCGGTTCTCTTCCGCCATATTGACCTTTCACAGACACGACTGTGATTTTGTCATCCACCCATTGTGATTTTAAATTAAAATACATTATATCATCTAGTATAAAGGCTGAATAGAAAACATAAAAATAATGGTAGTGTCAGGAAATTATATTATTCGTATATATATCTATCATAAAATACTGATTTATATCTGGGCACTACTTATGACGTCTTCTGTTTTAGTCAAATGTATTGATGCGCCAGCGGCTCAGCAGGTGCGTGCCACCTAGCGATTTATAGAAATGATGAGCGCTGCCATAACGTTTTCAGAGTAAAAGTGGACCAGGTATAATAATATCATAATTATATAAGAAAAAAATGTGATAAAGAAAACCAAAATAATTACAGAGGCCTTACACTTTTGTCTTCATGCTTCGGAAAAATATTTACACCAGTTATCATTAAAATGCATTGATATTTATTTGTCTAAGAACAAAAGATTATTCACAGCCCTTATTGACTATCGTAATTGGCTTTTGCCAATATTTGGAGAATTGGCTTATCGAGGAAACTTCTTCAGCATAATATTGATGGGAAAATTTTTGATGTAATTTTTAACTTGCATAGTCAGGTAAAATCTTGTGTTAAAATAGGTATAGGTAGTCAAACATATTTTTTTATGTAATGTTGGTGATATAGGCCGATAGGCTATAGACAGGGTGGGAATTTGTCTCCATTATTGTTTTCCATTTTTCTTAATGATATGTCGGAATTTATTTCACATGATTATCAGGGATTAGATGTGCCTAAAGATTATACAAGTCAAATGTTAAATGATGGTGACATTGAAGTAAATCTCAAATAGTATATATTGCTATATGCAGACGATACTATAATAATGGCTGAATCTGAATGAGAGTTGCAAGCAGCATTGAACGCTGCACATCATTGTTGTACTCTATTGAATTTGGAAATTATTACTCAGAAAACAGAAGTGATGATTTTTTTCTAAAGGTAAAAGTCGAAATATTCCAAAATTTAATTATAATGGTTTGCCATTAGAAGTGGTTACTGATTATAGATATCTCGGTATTGGTTTTAACTATAATGGGACATTTAATAAATACAAGAAACATCTTTTCGAACAGGCGCAAAAAGCTATATGTACAGTCTTTTAAGAAAAAGTAAAAACTTGTGTCTTCCTATAGATGTTCAATTACATTTGTTTGATCATATGATAACACCAATTTTGCTTTATGGATCTGGGGTATGGGGTTGTGAAAATAATGATATTGTTGAAAAAACTTCATTTTAAAATTTTGCCGTATGCTTCTAGGAGTAAATAACAAGACTTCAAAATGTATGGTGTATGGTGAATTAGGTAGAACCCCTTTACAAGCTAGTATATTGATCAAAATGTATTAAATTTTTGGGCAAAAATAGTTAATGCAAATGACAAACAATTTAGTAAAACTCTTTATCATGTCATACAAAATCAGATTAGATTTTGCATGTTCAAAATTGTTTAAAAAAATTAATTGTAACTTGTATAATCATTAGATAACACAGTGTGTACCGAACATAATAATCAGTTTAAAAACATCGTCAGGGAAGGTATACACACTAAATATATGGATCTGTGGTCATCAGATGTTTTTAATAATGGTAAGTGTTATAATTATATGATGTTTAAAACAAATCTAGAAATGGAAACATATTTGTTAAAATTGCCAATGTCATTGAGAATTTCATTAACTAGTTTCGAATCATAAATTACCTTTAGAGAGAGGCAGATATGTCATTTGTTAAAATTGCCAATGTCATTGAGATTTTCATTAACTAGTTTCGAATCATAAATTACCTTTAGAGAGAGGCAGATATGAAAATTTGGAGCGTAGTGAGAGAAAATGTAATGTGTGTCATGTACATGTATTAGGGGATGAATTACATTTTTTGTTTCAGTACAGTATATTTAATGAGCGGAAGTTTCTTTTTCCAAAATATTGCTCGTCTACTTTAGGTACAGAAAAATATCATGTATTATTGTCTATAGTTCAAATTATGAAAAACAATGTAAATTAGCAAATTTTGTTTAGATAACTATGTCTCACTTTAGATAACTTTCAAAATGTTGTTGTTTTATTTTGAAAATAAAACAATGAAAACGTACATTTTTAAATTAGTATAAAATAATGAATATTTGTGGTATTATGTTCACCATCACATATCAGTATTATTTTATAAAAAAAAAATCATTCGTATACAACCTCACATATACCCATATGCAGATACTGTTATTTATTTATTCTTGTTATGATATGTTTTTGTACAGAATGATATATTTTTGTAATAAAGAGTTCAGAGTCAGAGTCAGAGTAAGTTATTTTATTTAGCAAAAAAGTTTTAGGCCTATTGATGACATCAAACACGATAAAGTGCCACATTGACTTTCCGACCATCAGTTTTTGTAAATATGGTCAAAATGTTGTGAAAATTTACTCATGTCAGCAGTACTATGTTAGTTTTCCGATAATTTTGTCAATACAACAAAAAGGTGATTTTTGTAATAAAAAAATGATTTATTAGAATTACTATAAAATCAGCTGAAATAATTAGGAACGATGAAGCAACCATGAACAATATTATTTTTTTTTTTTACAATACATTTTCTTAATCTTTTTTTTTATTGAAAAATTGTTTAATTTTTCGGCTCAAATGATTAGACATTCAAAGTAATTTAGTTATGTGTCTAATTCTCCTGTATCATGTGTAGTAAAACATATCTTAATCACATTGACCAGCTTTAAAAAGACCCATCTACATGTTATTTCTTTACTTGTAGTGTCTATCGTATTTGACTAGGCTCTACATATATATAGACTTATGTAGCTGTTATCAGTACTGATGTACCTGTTATGATGCGACATATCTTTTTAACAACGACATCCTGATACTTTTTCTTAGAAGCGCACTATAATAAAGTATAATTTTATGTGCCTGTATTAAAATATCAGATCTTTCATTTGTTTCCAATTGATTTGCTATATATTTACTATTTGTTGATTTACTATTAGATTAATTACAACCACATTCTAGCTGAGCAAGGGTACTTTTGTTCGAGTGTGATGAGAAACATTTCGTGTTTTACAATAAACTTGAAATTCTTTATCCATTTCATTTTGGTCAGTCAGGAAAATTCCCCAAATACATGTACACACTTCATCCTTGCATATGTTTGCAGCACTAACAATATTTGCAGCGCCAGGCTGTACCTTGCTAAATGATTATCTTTAAGGTGATTTGATTGGATGTATGCTCATAACCTTGGTGAACTTAAATTTACCACGTGGATTACCCCACTATATAATACCATTTATACACAGTATCTGAAACAATTAATTATGCCCAATAACACACGGTCAATAATTCCCAGCACGCGCCGTTAATTTTTAAAACTGTGAGGGCTATCCAAAATATCTATAATAAATATATAAAAGCTTCCATAACTGTATTTTTAGCATCAAATTTAATTAATAGAGCGCTATATGATATAATATTTTTTTAAAGTGGGAGCTTGAAAAGCATGAAAAAAAATTCAGTTAAATTTGTTCCAATTTCTGACCTGATTAAAGCTCCCAAAAGGTGCCATTAAAACGTTTCGGCTTAAAAGATTCTCTGACATGCAATTGTTATACTCTGAAATGTTCCATTTTTTAACTAAATTAATTTATTTGGGGTTATTTCAAAATTAATATATAAAACGGCTGCGTAATTTGACGGTACATACATTTCAGTCCGATTTTCTGAAATTCTACTCGAAGTGTTGAGCACTATGTGAGGTACCGATGGAAAGAATAAAAATGATTAGTAAATTTGAGGGTGCATGTCTTCAAACTCAATATAGCTCCACGTCCACCATCATTGGAAAGAGGATAAACCTTCCAATGAAAGATGGACGAAAATTTGAGCGTTAAACTCCTTAAATATGCGTCTAAATAGGAACCAGCTGCATGTCTAATAGCCTAAGTAAGAATGAATGAATGAATGAATGAATGAATGAATGAATGAATGAATGAATGAATGAATGAGTGAGTGAATGAATGAATGAATGAATGGGGTTTCAGGCCACCTGTGTGCACATGTAGGTAAAACTGGACAAGGAGGATCTCCTGATGATGGTGAGATGAATGATATGACACTGCATGTTACAACCAATAATATAATAAACTCCCGATAATGTAATGCAATCTCAAATGCTCGCAAACGGTCGCAAGCAAACGAAAATGGTCGCAAACGGTCGCAAATGGTTGCAAACGGTCGCAAACAGTCGTAAATAGTCGCAAACGGTGGCAAAAGGTCGAATATTGTTGTAAACAGTTGCAAATGATCTCAAATGGACGCAAACGGTCGCAAGCAGTCGCAAATAGTCGCAAGCGGTCGCAAATGAAATATAACCGTCTATGCCGATCTGCCACCGTTTAACCGCTAGAAAATTAAATAGATTAAATCGCGTAAACTGCCTAACTTTTGAATCGAGCGACGCAGCTCGATTTTGCTTAGCTCTGCGAAAAGCTCGTGAAACAGTAGAATATGAAATGCCACAAGTAAAACGTCGTATCTATAAAAGTCGCAGAGCCCCTAAATATTTATGAATTAACTTGATGACATCACAGGACTCGAACCAAGCGTCGCAGGGCTGTCTGGGTGGGCTCGTTGAAAAGCTTGTAGAAAACTGACATAGCAAATGTTGGTTTAAAATGTCGTAACTGCAACCAAAAATGAGCAGTACTAAAAAAACATGCAAGTCCAAACTTTGTCATTTTTGCTTGCAAAAGTATGTCTAGTTTGTCTTTGTCCTTTAACGCCTTTTCGTCGTCGTTTAACACTTAGCCGTTGCAATTTAATGAAATGGATTTCAGCAAAATCGGTTTTTTATTACATTATTGGTTAAATTTATTATATTATCGGTGAGTATTACATTATTGGAGTATTACATTAGTGGAGTTAATTGCATTATTGGAGCAAAATATTATAATTGATATATTTCAAGATATTCCTCTAGTTTTATGGCGGCCATTTTAAAAATAGGTATCCGAATCCCACTGGACATATTAAATGGATTTTAGCAAGATCGAAGGACTTTAAAAAAAAATTGTTTATTACATTATTGGTTAAATTTATCACATTATCGGGAAGTATTACATTATTGGTTGATTTTATTACATTATCGGGAAGTATTACATTATCGGGAGTTTATTACATTATTGGAGCAAAATATTATAATTGATATATTTCAAGATATTCCTCTAGTTTTAATGGCAGCCATTTTGAAAATAGTTATCCGAATCCCGTTGGGTACATGAAATGGATTTGAGCCTCATAGAATGACTCGAGTGATTGATTAATAAGGCTCTGGACTATGCAACCTGGTGGGAAGAATATAATAATAGGAATATGCTTTGTATAAACCTACACGTATCAAGGGCGGGGTCCTGCAGGTGTAGTGCTGAAAGCTGTCTGCCTGAAAAATCCTAGATCGCAGCTTCGTCCCCTGATCTGGCACTAATAAGGTTTCCAAGAAAGAAAAGTTTATTTCTTGCTCACTTGAAATGATTCAGTAATGTGGGCAGCTTCCGTGACGGAGAGGTAGCGTATTCGGCCTCAGAACCCCAGGGATCGAATTCTGTGTCTGGTGGGCAGTGTCATTTCATTCATCTCAACATCCTCATGAGGTTGGCCCAGTTTAGCCTATACGTGCACACAGGTCGTATACAACTCCATTCATTCATACAGGTAATAATCTGAAAAAAACACTGTACACAAGGTCTTGAAATAACTAAAATCAAATGATTCGATTGACTTTGACACTTTATTACATTATTGATTAGTTCTTTTATATTATATATTATCGGGAAGTGTGTTTATTACATTATCAGCTAAACGTTTATTACATTATCGGGGGAGGTTGTTTAATACATTATCGGTTAAATTTGTTACATTATCGGGAAGTATTACATTATCGGTTATTTTTTATTACATTATCGGAAAGTATTACATTATCGGGAGTTTATTGCATTATTGGCTGTAAAAACGCAAAAGTTGACCCAGTGCTGGATTAATGTTGCACCGACGTCGCAGACGCGGGACAGCATTAAGTCGACCTTGGTCAGCGCTTTCTGTGAGGAAACATCCCTGTGCCCCACCTCACTTGAACACAACCCATTGCTGGTTTAATATTGGACCAGCGTCGCAGACAGTAGGCCAGCATTAAACCAGTATTTTGTAGATGACTCCTCATCGGCGGCCGAAAATATGAAACGGCCACCAAACGTCATAGTGAAACCTTAACTTTTGAACTATTCGAGCCATATAGTGTAATACCTCATTTTGTTAATATGGCTGATGAAGTTGTGGCATTTCGTGCAAATTTGACAGACTAACATTTTGTGGCCAAGGGGTCGGGGTATATTAAACCTGCTTAAACAAGAATAATTAATAAATTAATTTGTATGAAAATATTTTCAGAATAGGCCGAACAAGTTTAAATAATGTGATTATCTCTTTATTTTTTCTTATGTTATCCGTAGGCTTATTATTACTTAGTGGGCTATTATAATCACCCCCACTGGATTGGGGGTGCGGTGGTCACTGATAAAGGATCTAACACTCCCTTCCCTACTTGATATTTTGCCAGTTTACCTTTTTCACTATTTATTGGTGTACTACTTTGTTTTGACAATGTTTGGTCCATGGGTTTCACTCGTGTCACCAGTGTCTCTATCTCTACTTCAGACACTGGTCATCTTCCCCAGATCAGCTAATATTAACCACCAGGGGACAGAGATTTCACAGCCACTCTCTGTACTGCCGCATCTAGGTGCGTGGGAAAAAGCCCGCTTCTTTCAGAATGATGGCCTCACAGAGTGCAAAATAACTCGATTCATGCTATTACCATTGACGCTTCTGAAAATGAGATAAAAATATCTAGGCTGAATATACACTGATATATACCGTATGTAGTGAAAATTGTGCTTAGCTCATACTTTTAAAAACTCCATTAAATTAATTATCAATAAATATAAAATTGAAAGCGGATAACTCATGGATACCCTCAGGTTTGTATGACGGGAACTGCGTGCACAAATTCCCATGTGCTGGCAGCGGATGGGCAGGTGTGCATTTAAACACAACTGGCCAATCACGATCTACCTCACCGCTGGTGGCTCATTTATGAACTGCTGGCTGCTGGTTGGCAGACGGTGACGTAACAGACGACAGAGACCCATGGTGTTGGATATGTGTAAGTGCCACACAAAATCTCAGTGGGTGACTGTGACACTCACTGATAGCTGAGTGTATCCATGGGTCAGATGGGCAGGACTCTACACTCTACTCTACACGCTGTTCTATCCCAGCGCCACGATAACAAAAAAAAAAATAATAAAACTTCATGACCTTGGAAATTAGCTCCAGATTCTGCCAGAATCCACCATTTTAAGTCTTTACTTAAAATCGGGGGCATGCCCCCAGACCCTCTTAGCACCGCGCGCCTCTAGTGCGCGCACATTAGGAGCTTCGAGCATCACTGGTTCATAGCACCAGCTACAACGCACTTTTTAACAAATCTCCGCTTAATTTTTTTTCTGTGGGAAACCCTGTGGGGTATAATAAAATCGATGGAGTGGGTGGGGGTGATAGCTTGAGGGATCTGACAAAACCTTCTCTAGCTACCTGATTTTTTGCCATTTTTACGTTTTTTTATATCGTATTGATGTACTACTTTGTTGTGACCAAGTTTTGTCCATGGGCTAGAAGGGGTGGAATAAACCCGCTGGGGTCGCGGGGTTTAGATCTAACCTACGCTACGCAACTGACAAATCATTTTTGAATCACTTCGATGAAGCATCGCATCAGCGGGTCAAATCTTATGGGCCTTATGTGGTGAAATATTCTCTCTTGTTTTACTTGTGCCACAAAACTGTCACTATAATCTATCTGTAGATGGGCTGTTCTAATATGACCATGGAACATTTACACCAAGCAAAGCAATAGGCCTACATATTGACCTTTGGGCCAACATTTAATTGAGTTACAGTATCGTTTTCACTGGGAGAGTAACAATCAGCTGGGTGGGTTCAATGGCGGTTGGCAATAAAGTCATTGGCCCAGCATTGCACTGACCTATACCACATATGTCGCATTGTCGGATCGATGCCTCAGACGTTAGGAGTATCCTAGCGAACACACAAATATTTTATTGATATTTAGAAAATGTTTGACTAAATGGTTTTTAAATATTTAAACGTCGGGTCAACAGAATATTATAAAACAATAATTAAAAATATTATTCAAAAACATCATTTGAAAACGTTTTAAAAACATTTTTAAAATATTTACATTTCATGTTAAAAATGCATTTCTAAAAATGTTAATAAAACGTTTTAAAATGGTTTTTAATTAATGTTTTGCATAATATTTCTATTTAATGTTTTGTAATATTGTGTTGACCCGACGTTTTAATGTTTTAAAACATTTACATTTGACTTTTTTTAAACATGCTAGAAAATGTTTTGTGTTTGCTGGGGTTGAGCCAACATAGGCCCGATGTCTCATGTTTATAACCATGTAGGCACAAGACAAATAAAATATCTAATTTAATCTTTTATCAATGTCTTGGGATTGTTTAAACATACCTCAATTAAGTAAGCCTTCCCAGAAATTAATCGCATGATATATGGGATGATATGTTGCCCGAAATGATGCATCTAGGATATAGTACACTGCCACCTTTATTTCAAGCTTTTTTAGTTTACCCGATAAAAAACATATATATATGCGTATATATATATATATGCGATTATTATGGGGGAGCTCAACAGGGATAATAGAACTTAATTGTTTTCGTCATAATTCACTTCTTTTATTTCAGCCAATATAACCGTGGCTAGCGGACGACCCTTGGAAGCGGGTAGGAGTGTAGTCCATTCAATATAACTCTACACAATGCTTCCAGGTCAAAAAACTTGTAACAGAACTTGCTAAAGCGAAACCCATAACACTTGTGTTTTCTATAATCTCACCTTATATGTTTATGCATTTAAAATATTTATTTGAACGTAATTATCATTCATACAACACACTACACTTCTTCTTGACTCATTTTCTTGTGTTACTCGCGTGTTCCAAAATGTTGTTCCATGACATTCTCCACAAGCATATGATCCATGAAGTCGCTCTTATCTGCAGCTGCACTGTAACTGCACTGCGTTGTCAGTTTTGCAATTGCATTTTACATTTTAGGACCATGTGAAATGTTCAACATACAATCCGTTGGATCTTATCATTCTATTTCCTCGTCACGTTTATATTTGATCATAAACACATGATAAATACGATATGTGTAACATTTTGCTGCACGTGATATAGGTGGCAGTAAGTTATTCAGCTTCAACAGATACGACATTTCTTCCAAATTTCTCACAAATTTTGAAGAGTTTAGATGTAGAGTCGCAGCGTGCTTGCGTAACAATTTAACCGAGAGCTGATATTACAGCTTGATCCACGTAGGGGAGAGTGGGGCACCTTGAACAACTTTTCTATTTTTCACCCCCCCCCCCTCCTTCCAAGTCAGAATGGAATTATTGTTTGTATGGCAAATGACAGCTGTAGAAAAAGTTAAATTCCTGTCATAAAATAACTTGAACCTAATGTCTCACTTATGATAAAAAACACATTTCAATTATTTTTTCCATAGGTTCAACCTGCCCCACCCACGGGGCACCATGAACCATGAGTCGGGGTACCTTGAACCACGATACAAAATGAAATAACGATTTTGAAATGAAACATAAGCAACACTATTTCCATCTGTGATGGCCAAGTCATATATGATTTGTGTTTGTACAACACCCGACTTCTATGGGAAAATAAAGTGGCTCAACGTGCCCCTATGTTCAAAGTGCATCACTTCTAAATTTTATATTGAACTATTGTATAACGTGCCCCACTTTTCATGGTTCAACGTGTCCCATCAAAATTCCTCAAGATAAAATGGCTGCCAGTTTTTTTCTTGCCAAAACAAATGTGAAATAGCAGTTCTTATTCAAAATCGGCCTTGAAAGGGTTTCTGTGAAACGAAAATTGTTATTTAATACTACGTTTCAATAAGGATTAGAAGAAATTAATAGCACCCCGTAAAATTTACTTTCTTGTTGATAATTTTTAAAATTAGCAAAAAATGTGATGAGGTGATCAAATGTGCCCTTTAATTTTTGGTTCGTTCAAAAACCACCAAGTGGTCATCATATTGACGGGATATCTGGCGATTGTGACTCAAACAAACAGAGAAAAGTCAAGTGGTTCAACGTGCCCCTATGGTTAAGGTGCCCCATTCTCCCCTACTGTTTCTATTATTTATATGGCGAGTCACAGCCTTAACAACAGTGCCATCAGTGTAGCCATCAAAGCAAACAAGATGCTTAGAACATATTCAGAGTTGACTACCTCAAAAAATCAAAACGTGTATTTGACATTCCAATCTTGTGCACAAATGAGTGGTTATGTGTACACTTTTTCACCAATATTTTGTTTTACAAAAATGTGTATATTAAAAGGTAGGCAGCCCTGCATATTTTCTCATGGAAAGACCGCATCTCGCCCCGGATCTCGCCATCATGGTATGTGATGTGGTAAGGAGTCACTATTAACTACATAAAGTGGATATAAATTTGATCCCTATAATGCGATTTTAACATGATCCCACAAAGATTCTGCTAATACAGCCGTGTTTGTTATTCTGGCAACACTGTCTGATAATGTTGTTAAGCAGGTACTGCATGAAGCTCATAACAAAATATTTTAAATTGACGAAGGATTGTCATCCCCCCTGCCTCATCAGCATTTACATACTGACGTGCCATTGTATATGTACCATAAGTTATATTACGAATTAGGCGATTTATCAGATTCAAAAAATGGATTTCTCGTTACCAAGAGAGCGAAATCTTTTCTATGGCCTCACTGTCTCTCTTCCTCCTGGAAAGGGAGACTTCTGTGTAGTATTAAATTTTTCCAGTGAGCCCTGGTATCGACTAATTAGTATCGAACAAATATTTTATCCATGGACATTTGTATCTTTCTGTCATACCCCGTCCACGTGCTGCGCATCAATGTGTGTTCAATAATGAGATAGCATTGCCTGGGTCGACAAAGTATTGCAACATTGCACTTAGGGAGGCAAGAGTTCCTAATCTTCAGTTTTCTCAACCTATAAAAACAGTTTTTAGAAAATTAAGATGTCTACCATTATCATGTACCGACATCATATGCTATTATTCTGGGTCTGGGTATACACAGTTTTTCATTTTTACTGAATTTTATTTAGCATTCACAACTGATACGGTACTTTCAAAATCTGGGTTTCATTAGGCCTGTGTGAGAACAATTTGTCTGATGATTTTTTGGCTTTTGTTGAAGGTCAGACATTAAAGTCGAAGTATTGTCACATTTATCTAAGCCACTCTGCACCGCATCTAACATAACGCTTTGACAGTAGAACTTCATAATCCAATGAGGTATTGAAATTTGATACTTTACTGCAGTCATTCAAACGTTTTGGCGAATATAGCTGCAAAGTATCTGTAAGGAGAAGGATATTTAGTGCAGCATCAAGAAGAAATAACCTCTGCGAGTCTGAGCTAATGCCTTACCACAAATCATCTCCCTCTATAATGATTGTATTCCCTCCACAATCAATATTGAGTGTTACACTAAGACCCTGACTAAGACCAGTGTTTTGCATCAAGTGACCTATGGTGCGCATGTACCGATAACTCATATCCGTATAAAGTTCCCCGACCTAGTCTCAATACGATTGACTTGAAACGGATTCCATTGTTTTCATTCATCACAATGATCTGTGATTTCCACCATGATGGTCGGTCAAATGTGATCACCAGAGTTGTGGAATTTGCTTTCGTAAAATACACTCAGGACATATCCGTGTGATCAAGATTTAGCATAGCATAGGCAAAATACAACTGACGTTTCCCTTGGATGGTCACAAGGAGGTTAATATGAGCTCCTTGGATGGTCACCATTTTGAATGACTGCAGTGAAGTATCATTTTGTTCCATCTGCATGACACTTGATCAGCATGTAATTGCTTTGTACTTCTATTACAAAACAGAACGCACTTGACTATGACGACGTTTTTTAGTAAATAGCAAAATACATTACCAATATACGTTTGCAAAATACTTTGCAAAATGTAACGTATTTTGGATTGTTTTCTTTTCTGTACTATTGTAAGGCTGGGTTCAGTGATCAGGCCAATTTGTTGCTTGCTGCTTGGAGATATACCTATAGTGAGCAACAATTAAAAGGGTAATTTATCGTAATTAAGTGTGCATAATGTAACGTATTCTTTGTTTCTTAAAAAATAAATAGCGTCTGCTAATTGTTAGTATTAAGTTAATTAAGTGTGCATAATGTAACGTATTCTTTTTTTCTTAAAAAATAAATAGCGTGAACAACAATTCAATTTTGTAAGGGTTAATATCTACTTTTGGGAATTATCTTTATTAATAGGGCCTACAATCACAAGAGGCCTACTATGTTCGTCAAAAAATTTCAAAACTGCACCCACTCATGAACATATGTGAACAGTGCCCTCTCAAAGCACAGCAATCATCCAAGAGCAGCTGCAGCCTCCTCGTATCTGGCTATAATCTTCGGGCGGATTGCCAGTGGCGTACCCTGGTTCCTCCGCTCAACAGCGGAGCCAATGCAGCACCCGCATCAGTGCTGGCGCTGATGTAGGCCATGGTAGCCTTAAATAACCGGCAATAGCGTGTTTGACGTTAGGTCTCTCACGAGAGATGAATGGAGTTACCCAGAGGGAGTGATCCTTCCTATTGTTACTCTGGGGACTATCCGACCCGAGGATAGCGGAGCTGCGCGAAATGCCACATAGTTTCATCATTAAATTGTACAGCGAAACTCAAGTCTCCGGCCGTCTGGGCATGTCTGGGGTATATCCCCTAGACATGCCCAGAACCCCTTATCGGGCGAGCGAAGAAAAACGCTCTCAATAACCCACCATGCCCTATCACCCCCACCCTCACATCATCATCTGTACATCATTTATCTCATCAATTGACTACAACGTTTTTATCATATTATAATGTCACTTAAAAGACCTTTTGTGCCGAAAAGTGACGTAAAGCAATGATTTACTACTACTACTACTCTCAAAGCAAGCATTTGGCCGTTTCTGATTTGTTACGTCACCACTGACCATCTGATTTTAAAAACATTTTTAGCCTTTAACGATTTAATTGCCATGTACAGTATAAATTTTACCTTGACGGCAAAGCTTCAAAGGGATAAAAAAGACAAATTCAGTCTGCATGGACAATTTTAATTCGATTAAAAAAACAAAAATATTACAAAATTTCATTGAAATCTGGGCGTTACATGGCGAGGGAACACGGTCCCCATTTTCAACATGTCTATAAAACGTTAAGATTAGAAGTATGTTTACATTTCAAACCTGAAGTGCTTAGAAATATAAACAGTTTATTTATTTATATTATTATTTTTATTCTTCTTCACTCGTTTTTTGTAAAAAATCGTTGTCTTATGGGGGGTTCAAATGGTATCGTAACGTGAGTCCTGCGCTTTTTATAAATATTTTACTCTAATTTGACCAGATTATGTATCATGTTAAGCACAATTCCTGTCACATAGATGCTTAAAGCAGCTCCTTGGGATGACATCAATTTTCGTTTTTAGTTTTGTAATGACGTAGTGTATCCCCCAGATCATGATTTTATTTTTTTTAGATTTTTTAAAGTATTTTTTATCAACATTTTTATGAATCCGCTTAAAACCCAAACAAACTTTTTGTATACATAAGCACTTGCTAAAGGACGGTTGAATGTTTCTACAGCATTGGGCGACATTTTCATGCCGTCGGCCCAGCGTTGCAGGTGTACCCCCACATATCCTGACTATAAGACACCAATTAGCGACGATTGCTTTGATCTTACCGTCCAAGCCGTGAGAATATGTAGTGAAAAGTGCTGCATATTTCTGACTTGTTTTGTTTACATGCCAGTATACGACATGGAATTACAAATATTTTACTCTTTTTCGGTGCTTTAAAGTTGTTTTTTTGACTTTTTTGTATTTTTAGTTAAGATCAGTAGGCTAGGCCTACATGGGTTCATATAAATTAAATTTTCAAAATTGACAAAAGTGAAAATGTCTCATCCCACAGGGTCCCTTTAATATAATATCGCATCGTTTTACATCGATATTATTTATATACGACGTTGTTTTCATTAAAAACTATTTGTTTACAAAACGTGAGTCATGGTATCGTAACTGAACAGGGCATAATTGCAGCCGTGATAACAAAACTTATAGTAACTATATCTGTACCGCACAGGAATGCACGTGCTCTGCTCAACTTGATGATTATAAAAATAGTGTAAAGCCGTGGTACAAATACTTTTATTTTCATTGTGTAAATTTTAAAATATTTGTATTTACTGTGCAACGCCAGGAAAGAAAATGGTGAAATGCAGTTGAGTTTTACTTTTTCACCAGCACATCACTTGCTAAATGTGCATATTGTTAGTTATTTAACAAATTACTCAATTAAAAAATCGATAAAATTCGACCATGCATGGTTACGTAACAAATCAGAAACGGCCATTTAGGCGGGCGACAAAAATGACATTTGTAGGCCCTACATGCCATTCCTCACCCGGCTAATTGCGATGTGATCAGGGTAGCCATTCCTGTGGTCAAAAGCACAATCTTACTAGGATCAACATTTAACCAACATGGTGCTTATGTCACCAGCAATGTTAATAACTATCCTCCAATTATTAGGCCTACTTATATTATTAGGTGACACTGCTATATTGGTGACGTCACAATGCATATTTAAAGCTCTGTGAAGTCACTGTTCTACTTTTTCTTGTGACATCACAATCACATAATAGAAGTTTCATGGTGCCCATAGATAGGCTACAGGTACCATAATGTTTCACAATGAGAAACAGTTTCTATGAAAACAGGTAGATTCCCTGAGTAGCTATTCAATGTAGGTCTACGTTATTTTTTTGCGGTGATAAAACTGTACTGGTGTGATCTATTAACAACATCCAGCTCCCTGTGATCAGGTGATCTGTCAGACAGGCATCCCGTCTATAAACATAGACAATTTGGAATATAATAGAGCTTTTAGAATATAGAACATTCGGATTAATTATCTAAAATAGACTGGGAACCGGTTGCCAATTAGATCTGGGCCCATAAAAAATAGCTAGAAACAAAAAAATATTTGTCAGAAGTGGGATTCGAACCCACGCCCACAGAAGTGGACTGCGACCTGAACGCAGCGCCTTAGACCGCTCGGCCATCCTGACAACTGACAATACTGAATTTAGAAGCGTGTGATCATAGATATAGACTTTAACGGCTCTCGGTGTCTACATGCAACTTTTCCACTTTGTAAAAAATATTTTTAAGATGATGGTATTTTTAACGTTACTGTACAATTTCATACAATCAGACATTAATATAAAAAACAACAACTCTGCAGTCACTTAAATACATCAACACCCCGACATTAAACTGTGCAGGTGGCAGTACTATGTCTAAGTCTATGAGACGTAGTCTAACTATATGGAGATCAACCCATATCGGCAAAAATTATCGCATGTAGGTCTATGAGATCGTGTGAGAAAATACAAACGTTGTTCATTTTTCGTGCGATATGTGAAAATACAGCACATGTAAATTTAAAATATTTTCAAGATTTTGCTTCTGGCGATGTGGCAACCACCTGTCCACCACTTCATCTTGTAATAATATTATTATTAGTAATTAGGCCTATGAGGATATGTGCCAACGCCAACGGCAACGACAACATTGTCGATGCATTTATTCCAGCAATTTTTTTTTTTTTTAATTTTTGTGGTAGTCTATTTAACCATTGTGACGATTTTATGAGCATTGAAGTTTTTTATAATTTATAATTCTTACAGAAACAAAAAAATAATAAAAGATTCGACGAAGATGGGATTCGAACCCACGCGGGCAGAGCCCAATGGATTAGCAGTCCATCGCCTTAACCACTCGGCCACCTCGTCTGCACAGCGCACCAACCATCATAGACGTACTACCCACGTAGCGGTACTATTTTATTGAGATCACAATTAAAATATTATTTTCGAAAATCTCCCTCTCACATTCTGATTTCGACCGCATCTAAAATCACATTTAAATATAAATGTATTTTTTATTCGACAGTAATATTTTTTTTTTTTGCATTATGGATATGCTACTATCTCTATGGTGGTAAGAAAATAGAAGAGCAGTAGACTGTAGGCCTATCCCGACTACACCTGCCACCTGGTGACTAGGAAACTATGATAGGCCTAATGAGGTCTCACCACCCCAAATGCCAGTCCCATTGAAATACATGTAAAATGCCTCAATTCCACGGGCTGATTTTACTTCTTTTTGTCCTCCCCCCTATCTAGTGCCGCATATCATAATGAAGCCTGGACTGTGAATTTTCAAAAACAGCTCCGATAAGGGGTTGCTACCCAGACAGATTTTGAGCTAGGCCCCCCAGTGTGCAAAAGGGTCACCATAGTTCAAATTACGCCTAAATTCGTACCCTCTTTCACAGACCAGACACACATCCTTTTAACCCACTGTATCCCTGTCAGATTATCACAAAACAGTTATATCTGATATCCGGGATGAAGGAGACATCGTGTACTTATTAAATATTCACAGAAATAAAACTCCTTTGTATTTTGAATTCAACAGAGGTTGAAACAGCCGCATTGAAAATATTTTGTGTGATGATTCCATCATTAGTATACACCTGCCGTGATTTCGGCTTATTTAGGGTGGTGAGACCATGAAGTCAATTATCTTAGTCACTTTTGTGGTGCATGCTTTTTGCTAATTACTCACGCAATTTTAATCAGATTGTCATGAAATTTGGCAAGCAATTTTTTCTAGGCTAACGGCAACTTCCCTGAAATTTCAAGTAAAAGTAATACGATATCCTGCAACTAAAAATACTTTATTATTATATTAAAAAGTCTAGCCCCGTTTTTGTGAAAATAAAAAAATATATATATATTTGAAGCAATGAAAGCAGATTTTCAAAAGGATTCAGGATTCATTTATTTTGTCAAAAAAAAACATAGACTAGGGTCTATATAGGCCTATAATACAGTGATAACATAACAAAAATAAGGTTGACATGGAGACAATTTTATGTGTAGGCTATGTCGCTAGCACTTCATAAAAAAATATCAGGTCATGCAGGTCCGACTTATTTACATGTGAAAGATTTTACATTCCCATCATCTTAGCGCCCCTGTAACTTGGAGGCTTCTGTGATCTATGAGCCTGAACACAGATCATGGCATGCAAGTAGCATGTTGCTGTGAAATGCATGACTATATTTAGCTGTTTATGTAGACCATGCGTGTGTTACTGTAACTGTTCCAATGATGCAAGGCCAGATCTGGATCACCTGTCGTCCTAAGTCTAAGACACACAGTCTAGTGTAGTAGGGGAAGGACGGGCGAGATGAGACTGTATGCAAGACTGGTCATTGACATTATAACTTTTGAATGTGAACGATATTGTGCCATAATTCATAGGAGAGATGTGGGTATAATGGGCATCTTAAGGCTTATAAATGTGGCATAAAGTTGAATGATCAATTAATAATGATCAAATTGTCGTCTCCTTTAAATCTAGTCAAGGTTGCAAAGTATAATGAAATAAAAAAATACCACATTCGACAAATTTCTAGCAATTTTTTCGGCTGTATATCAATAATTCTAAAAATTCGATTTTGTCCATATTACTCTCCATGTGGATATGGTGTCCAATATATCCTATGTTTGTTCAAATTGTATTATCGTCAGTTAAAATGTATAATTAGCTTTTGAAAGTATTTTTCACACAAAATATTATTTAGCATTGATTGAACCTCTTCTAAGTCTTTTATTTGTATATATCTCAATTTTAATGGCTCTAAAAACCATCACTCCCTTGAAAAATAACTAAAATAAGTACAAACTACAATTAAATTGGACATCAAAAATGTGCAGGCCTTTATTGGACACACTGTGAAGTTGAGTGTATTGGCCATACACCCAACTTCACATTTTTTATCACCTAAGATTTTAACATACCGGTATATATTTTTAAAACTCATCTCATTAGATAAAAAAACACGAAAACGCATAATTGAGGCTAAAGTTTAAAAAAACTCGTTTTTACACCACCTTTTTACTGAAAAATTATTAGGGGACCTACAATTGGATTGTAAATGTATACATGACAGCTATAAGGGGGAGGGGGGTAAGATGGGGTGGCGGATTCACCCGCACTGGCCGATAGGCTATAGGCCTACTCACCTATCTTTATATATATCCTGACCAATTTAAATTAAAAAAAAACAGTCATCGACTGGAGTTGTTGGCTCAAAGCAGTAATTTGCATAAAATCATGACCCGTCCTGCCCGACGGATTAAAGACAAGATGAGTCACAGCTATAGATTTATCATGTTAATAGGTATGGAAATAAAGGTATAGAAATACTTGATTGGGTAAAATTTGAAAAGAAGTGCTCAGCTATAGAGTTGTTGGCTCAAATCAACAATGTGTCTTCTAGATTGACCTCTTATCAAGGACCCTCTCAAATGATCAACAGGCAATTCTGGACAAATTAGCAAGGACAAATCCCATGGGGATGTTATGAATGAAGATGCGTTTATTTGTAACAGAAAACAAAACATAGATCGGTACAATTTCAAAATAAAAAGTGTTATTGTTTCCTGGTGCAGGAGGCCTCCAAAAGACTCTTAGAAGAGTCGCTTTCGTGGAGGTCACCTATGAAAAAAATGCAAAACATATATTTAATAATTGTGGCTATAGTGATATTGTAAATAAAAGAAGGACATGGGAATCAGATGAGAACGTGATGTGATGAGAGCGGCTTCTATGGTAGGAGAGGTCCGGTCACGCAATCCATGCTGCGATTAGCTTAAAAATTTAGATAACTTATATACATACATACGCCTATACATACATACACATACATATATGAAATTAATAAACATAGGGCCTACTTATTAGTGATTGATGATCAAGACTATATGTATTAATATGAATAAATAGGCCAATAGGTTTGTTTTATTTGTAGATCTCGTCAATCTGCATGATCATCTAACAAAAAGTAATGAAAATGTTCCGAAATTTGCTTTAACAAAATTAGGTCTTCTATTATGCACACGCACGAACATTAGGTTGGAGTCAATTTTTTTCAACTTACGTTTTGATAATATTGTATAGAATTATTGGATAAAACCTAAATCTAAGGTGATCTAAATTACGCTCTAGAACCTCCAATTTTACAAAACGGTCCTGAGGGGGGGGGGGAGGGGGGGGGGGCATGCCTCTAGACCCCCTAATTGCACCGCACTTTTAAGCACACTGTGACCCTGTCAAACTATTTTCTGGATCCGCCCCTGTTATATGATCTATATCATGATTATAGTCTGTGACACAATTATCTGGAGCGCATGCTTTTCGTCGATTTCTCCGTCAATTATCAACCGATTTTCATGAAATTTTGTAGGCCTACAGGACATTTCCTAGGCATGTCCTAACATCGGTAAAAATTTCGTAAAGTTATATATATGCAGAATTGCAAAAGTTAGACCATTTGACATGTAGTAATTTGAAAATATGACGTCACTCTATAAACCCATTACACTAATTCTGTGATTTTATTACACATGTCAACTGGTTTAACTTTTGAAATACTGAATATAATTTCGCAAAATTTTTACCGATGTTAGGGCATGACTTGGAAATGTCCTGTGCAAAATTTAAAGGAAGCATGCGCTTCAGATAATTGTGTCATAGACTGTATATGATCACATTAGACTACAATAGCATTACCTTATCTAGCATCCCGCCGGATTGCCCGGTTAGCTCAGTCGGTAGAGCATGGGACTCTTAATCCCAGGGTCGTGAGTTCGAGCCCCACATTGGGCGAACTCTTTTATTTTATGACTTTGATATTTTCTGTGGTATTAACCTGTGCAAAACAATTGAAAATGATTATATAGGGTGTGTTTTCAACCAAGGGTTTATAGCTAGGCTTATACTAGTCTAGGGCTAGGCTATTCAAGGGTAGGCTACCTATATATCCTGTGGATATTTAAGCCTGACATTATTGGGCCACAATTCAATCTCCAGAAGGGGGGGAGGGTGTATCAAATATTTTGAGACTGAATTTTCATGAAATTGTTGTAAAGAAATATTTCATGGCTGCTGTCAAAAAAAATTTGCCTCGATTCACTCGGCGTCAGGATACCCTAAAACAAGTTCCCAAGTTCCGAAGTTCCCAAGTTCCGGGGATTTCAACTTACCAAATTTCAAGTTCCGGGAACTTCAAGTTCCGAAATAAAATGGTTTAAAAAACAATTCACAATAATTGAAAAAAATGCCATATCAACAAAAACATGTTTTCCCTGCAATCTGAAGTATTTAGAAGGCATATTTATCGGCTGGGGGACCTTAATTTGCCCATATACTATGTAAAAACAAAGAGCCATCTGAAAAAATAACACATGTATTTATTATAAGCGAAAATTTCCATAATATAATTTGAAATGAAAACGCTTAAAACGTTGATTGTTATAATATCCGAAGCAGTATATCAAGTATATTTAAAGTCCACGTCGGGGGTAGGTGTGCATTTAATTTAATGTTAGTTGTCATTCTACGAATTATCAGAACACTGATCAGTATAATAATCATACAAACATATGAGGTGTAACGTTTTACATGTAGGCCTATATCTCTTCCATTTTCTCGCCTGTGAATAATAAATTATGTCACTTTGTAAATAATTCAGTTTAAGACAATAAATTACACTCAATTTTACACATGATATATATTTCCAATTTAATAGTGTTTATATCACTGTGAATAGTAAATATTTACCGCAATTCCTACTTCACAGTGAATGAAAATTACCCAAATATATAAAAATACATAAAATGTAATATCTTAAATAGAAAACCCAAGGGTAGGCATACTGATTTTTATGGGTAGAGATATTTTATATTGAAATGATGTTAATAAACATATAGGTCACTGGAAGGGAAAGGGTTAAAAGGTTTCCACAGCTTTTCACAACAATAACATTGGCATGGGAAATGACCCCTCTCCATAGAGTCTATAAACTACATAACATAGGCCTACAACATGTAGGCCTATGTATCTAAAAGGGGCGAAACCATTCCTTTGAAGTAGCCGGCGTAGGGCGTATGACAACAGGAGCATCCAATGCTGATTTAATGCTGGTCAGTGGGCCAACATTGAACCGGCATTGCTTCAACTTCTCTGCTCGACATAATCAGTGATAATACCGGCATTCATGGTCTCGTGGTCTCATCAGTAGCTATGATAACAACAGCAGCAGCAGCTGCAGCATTAGAACACTGCATGGGCGGCAGTGATATCAAGAGGGTACGTATGCCCTGCTTCCTGTTACGAGGGTGAATTTGCTTTCAACCCCCAGCAGGAGAGGGGATGTCTTATCATTAGTGATAACCAGTGATCTCTCTGGTGATAACCACCCCCTGTGATAACGTAGGCCCTACGGAGGCTACACCGTGTGCTGGACGTGTACTTTGTCTTGTACATATGCATTTTTTTGGAGCAGCTGATTTAGATCTAGTAATCAGCATAATCGTTTAATAATGTTGGTCCATCTCCACTCAGACATAATTACAGCATACTTGGGAAAATATGATTGGCCTATTATAAAACTCTTAGTTTTATATTTTAGATAATAAATTTGTAACGTTAGTTCTATTCATTTTATTTCATACCTGTAGGTCTAGATCTACTTGATAAGATATTTCTCAACTGAATAATTTTAGATATTAGACTGACTGTGTTTCATTGTGAAATGTTGCCGAGATCTCATAATGATAAACACAAATAGTCTATGTGAAAGACTAGTCTACAACACTTAAAGTTAATGGGTCCCAAACTGTGTTCCCGACCGAAAACGATTCTTGCAAATATAGGCTATAAATTATATTTTCAAATTAATTTGGATTTTCGGAACTTGAAGTTCCCGGAACTTGAAACTGGTAACTTCAAATTCCCGGAAATTGGAACTTAGGAACTTGGGAACTTGTTTAAGGGTATCCCCTCGGGGTCATGAAATATGGCACTCAATTTGCATGATCTGCATGGCCTCGCATTGCTCGTCTCCTTAACCCCCACATCAATACTAAGCTAGGTAGATGACAAAAAGTCATTTTTATATTTTTTCGTGTTTTTTTCATGATTTATATGAATTTGTGAGACACTGCAATAAAATACATATTTTTCTCTGTTTTTTTGGTTCTTTTTGCTTACTATTGCTGGTAGAAATGAAGCCATTATTGTAGAATTAAAAGCCTTATTTGTCTGAATGATATTTTTATCACACTTTTCTGGGGGTTCTCATCACTAGATTTCTCGCAATCACGAAAAATAATGCCAGCTCTCGCTTCTCTCGCCTTTAATTTCATAATAGTTGTAACAAATGCTTGAAGAGGTAAGTGGAGCTGTCACAGACATTCTGTGGCCCCTACTGATAATTTTTTTACACAGGTGCCATTTTTTATTTTTTGTAAAAAAAATGCAAAAAATTGTCCCCTGCCCTTAACCGTGTCGTCCCTCCGAGGCCGTGGATTGATGTATTTGATTCACCCGAAAAATACAACATGGCGGTGACTGAGAGCGATCCCGACCCCAAGGTCCGAAAAATGTCCATAACTTTTTAATGACTGTGCGACCTCTGCGCTGGACAGAAAAATGTGGGAATCTCTAAGAAGAGATAGGCCTATCCGGGGAAGGCAGCACTAGTTATCCCAGAGTAAAACCTGGGTGAAATTTTGTTTGCCGGCCCTACGCTTCCTCATGAGGCGCACCGAGGGTAAAAATGTAAGTTTCTTAGCTATAAGGATGAAAATCCATCAAATTTTTTCTTGTTCTATGACCCCCTCGTGGACATAAAAAAAGGGCTTGGACCCGCCGGGGGCTTTGCCCAAATTTCTGATTGTTATGTGCCCCTTAGGGGCCACCATTCAATTATTAGACTATAGTCAGATTCACATTAAATTCATCAACCAGAATTATTGAATTTCGCAGATTTCTCAGTCAATTCTCAACCAATTTTCATGAAATTTCACACACACTATTTTCCATTCATGTCGTGACTATACCCTTGAAGTTTTGATAAGTACTGTAGAAGTTAGACCATTTGACATGTAATAAAATTCTGAGACGAAGGTAATAGGTTTATAGAGGGCAACATTTTTATTTATTTACTACATGTCAAATGGTCTGACTTCTAAAATATTTATTAAAACTTCGCGAAACTTTCAGGGTAGTGACGACGTCATGAATGGGAAATGGTGTGTGTAAAATTTCATGAAAATTGGTTGAGAATTAACTGAGAAATCGGCGAAAAGCTTTCGCGGTTAATGTGAATCTGACTTAAGTTCAATTATTATTCTGTGAAACTCAATGACCTTGACCACCTTTGTTTTCCCGAGCTAGCTATATAATAGACTACAAAGAAGAAAGGGGAAGGGGTCTTATAGTATAGGCCTATAACATTGTTTTCACAGAATTGCATGCAAAACAGTTTCCGGTGACGTCACTGCGTTTCACAGAATACTGTTCCTGTCAGTATGGCCTGACCTACACGTCGTAACAGATATGACATCAAACAAAATATAGTGCCAATGTAACGTTAGCAATGTTAAATCTGTTGTAGACTGCTATGATGCTATATCCTCTTATGTGTGTTACGTTTCATCCATTAAGTGGTTGACGGAGACATAGTAGACCTAGTTTTGTATTCATGGGACACAAAAATCGAATTTGGTTTAGAAAAAAAAATGTCTAATCGTGGTTCTGAAACTTCCCAAATTTACCACGTGTGGTTAAAAATTTAATTTTAGTGCACCAAGGCATTGTAAGATTTATAGATCGATTTTCAAGAAGAAATGTTTCTTAAAGAAATGTGCACGTCAAAATCACAATAAAAAAATCGTTCCAACTGTTCACAGGTGTGCAAAAAACAAATAAAAAGTGACATTTTAGTATCAATGTATTTCGTCACTTTAGCACGAAGGTAAAACTCAGAAATACACATAACAAATATTTCCGATGAGTCTGAAAGTGTTTCATACTTTGATATAAAAATGCCATCTTTTTTATATATATCTGTGGAATATGCATGTAAATAGAGGGAATGGCATATCTTACAATGCTATCGTGACAATGTCAAATCCTTAAATTCGTTCAGGTCTCATAAGTGCATTGATATATGAACAATATTATTCTTTTCTGACTACCTACCCTCATGACAAGGTGGCAGAACAAATGGGTAATGGGGAAATGGAAGTTGCAAGTAAGTTGAAATTACCTGCTCTGATTTTTTTATGGTCAAATAAAGCAGGTAATAATATAGGCTGTAACATTAGCATGGTACAGTAGGCCTACTGTAAACATAATATTAGGTGTGCAATTAAATATTAAAACACTATGATGCTGTGCATAATAATATGCATTATTCATTCACACAATTCACTGAACACAGGCTGCATTTGTATATGAGCCACAGCAGTCATAAAAATGTGCTAACGTGAGAGATAAGTTTTGACACCTTTGTTGTTAATGTGACAATGTGACACATATTGGTGTATCGTGACATGTTCTTTGACCCTGCATATGTTAACGTGACACTTCGTGTGACACTGGAACTGTCAACGTGACAGTGTTATTCATAGGGTAAGTGAGATCCTTTTTCTCATCCCTCTAAAATAAGGTGTCCAAATGTGAAATCCAAAGATTTGTGTTTAGGCCAATTGTGTTTACATATCCAGTATTACATCAGTGGTTGGAAAATGTTATTTAACAACAAAATACTTTGGGAAGTGTCATTGGCATCTCTCACGTTAGCATTTGATGTTTATTCCAAACAGCAAAAATAAAATACTGTAGCCCTTTTACAATGCAGCAATCCGAAACCAGCCATTCTAATAAATATTTCTAGCTGTGTGCATATAAATTCTGGGCAAGAATGTGACTTCTATTAGCACTGCTGCTAACGTGACACTAGCCACATGTCAAAATGAACGTCACGTTAGCATGATTTAAATTCAACGAAAAACACACTTAGCTTTAAAATAAATACTTGTTTAATCAGAAGTATAATCTTCCCAGCAAACATGTGCTTAAATGGCCCAATAATGGTAATTACTGGCGGATAGTGGCAGTACTGGCATATAGGTATTGTTGGGGTATGCCAAAACTGGCCCAGTTTCGGCTTTCTTGGCCTAATTCAGGTTAGACTGACAAAATAACGGTACAATAACGGCATATGATTACATTGTTACTCACTTGGGAGAGCTCCGGCGTTGTGGACCAGTATTGGCCAGTATTCCGGCCCATTACTGGCATTTTAGTATAGATCTTTTCCCTAGGTGGGTCCTTTCTTGGTGGTTAAAATGGCACAAGTGTACATTTTTTAGAATTGTCATCATTTATTCTTCTTTTCGAGGTAAAATGGACTTAGATGTTTATATTAAGGTACGAATTTAATCAAATATGAATTGTAGCACATGTGTATATAATTTTTATGATTCATGATGATATAATTGAAGAATGAATTGAATATTTTGTTGAGGCTTGTCGCCGCCGTGAGGGATAATAGAAGGAATTGGAGAGCGTTTTGTCAGTACTGGCAGTAGGCCTAGGTTGCCGTTATCAGTGGTTATTCATATATATTTGAATTGCTTTGTATCCTAATTAGGCATAGCTTGCCTGTACTAGTCACTATTCTACTGGGGCTAAATTAGGCATATATTTAAATAATCTAACCTAAAAACTATATTTATTGTAATTATAAAAAAAATATTTATCAAAAATGGTGTTAACCTACTTGTAGGTGATAAAAATGTTCAATCAGAAGCGAGGTTTACAGCATAGCCCTGCACATTTTTAAAGTGACTCAATCAGGCTAAAATCGTCAAAAAATCGGTGATTTTATTTTGGCTTCTTAATATGACCATATGATGTAAACATGTCCATAGACTAGAACTGCAAACAGTTTTTTAATTTTTGTGCTGCGCATTTACCAGTTAGGCAAGATATAGACGGAATTTTCGATTTTATGGACATGCATTTTTGACTATTTTAGCCTGCTTGAGTCGCTTTAAGTCTGATAGTGCAAGAGCATTAGGGTTGCACCTGGAATAAAATTGCAGAAAGCTGATTTTTTCAGGAATGATACATGGACATCTCCCCAGACGAATTCCGAAGAGGCCCCAAAAATCCCCCTTGTGTATTTTTTTTAATTCAAGATGGCCGCCACCATGTAACGACATTTTCGAAAAAAACAGGGGTATACCATAACTCCTCACTTTTGCAGTTGGAAAAAGATGTTTAGGTGTCTCTACTTATGTTTGAGGACACAAAGAGTTCATCCAGATGATCAAAAATGATATCAGTAATTTTCTCAATAACAAAAATCTAAGATGGCCGCCATATTGATATACTGAGTATGTTGAGCGATCTCTTAAAAAAACGAAAATATGAGGTAACTATCTCGTTGTTGAGCCTAAAATGTATTTTTTGTCTAAACCCATGGAATCTAGCACTTATTTAGATCACCAATATTTTATTATATTGAATTTATCAACTTAAATCCCACTTAGTTTAATGTTATGTAACACCATATAACGTCAAAAAAAACAATTCCTCACTTTTGCAGTTTAAAAAAAATATTTTGGTGCCTCTACACATGTCTTAAGGCACAAAAAGCTCATCAACAGGATCAGAAATGATATCATTCCTTTTCTTATCCCCACAAATCCAAGATGGCGACCATTATGTCAAGCGTCCCCCCCCTCAAAAAATCATTTACATGCCATAATCCTCATGTTGTTGAAATTTTTTTCAGAGCCTTGGAATCTAGAATATATTTCCATCACCAATTTTTTTCATAGAATGTGCTTATCAACACAAAATCCAACATGGCTGCCATATTGGTAAGCTCTTTTAGCGCAGGTGCCATGATTAAGCGATGTCCAACTGCTTTTTCATATGGGAATATAGATATAGATTTATCAAATTTACAAAATGTCTTATGTCAGAAATCATTGATTAAATATTCTAACATGTCTCATTTTTAAATATAAGGGTATTTTTCATTCATTTGAAGCTTGAGATTCCAGTTTCAAACCCAGCGACTAATTCCAATGTAGGGATTTTATATAATAGGCCTATATAAAATGTTTTTCGATTTTGGTTAAGTATCAGTTGTGATTATTCTAGGATATGAATATTAGCTGATTTTGTGTGAATGTACATAATAACAGAGCTAAGTACAGTATTACACCAGCTCCAACACGTGTCCTACGAGACTGTTGGTTATTTGGTTATTTACATGTACTACTAAATAAGAAAATGTTTTAATCACATCATTTTACTGGCAGAATTTGACCATCTATAGGCCTACGTAATTTGGTCAATTTCCTGAAAAGGGTAATAAATACCTTGGATTATAGATTAGAATATTCAGATATTTTATTCAAATATTAGTGTATTACGTATTAAATATATGACATTGTATAATATTGCAATGTGATATTACATTGAAATTTCAGAATATGACATCAAATTGGCGGATGTGACAGTTTAACGTCAGGATATGATAGTTTTACGTCATGATATATGAATATGATATCAGGATATGACACTTAATATCATGATATGTAATATAATGTCCAAACATTGGTGTTTAATATGCAAAATCACGTTATGATGGCTCAATACAGCTTTATAATAGGCAGTATATAGTGGCTAAACATCACGTTACTGTATTAAAATGAAAAGATATGGCATCATATTATCACGAAATGCATTACAATTTCGTGATATATCATTTTAACATCACTATGACATTTTAATGTCAGGATATGACATTTGAATATTAGGATATGGTACTTGAATATTATGATATGACTTTATACATTGATGAAATGACACATCGAGGTCACAATATAGCATTGTAATGTGATGATGTGTCATTATAATGACAAACATGCTATTTAATATCGAATATTGTATAACAGACTTGTCGGATTATGACATCAAAATAGGAAAAACATAAAAAACAGTTCGAAGTCAGGATCAGGCATTGGATTGTAATTTATCAGAATATGACACTTTAACGTCATGAGATGGTATTATAATGTCAAAATTTTGTCCTTTTATATCACACAATAAGATTTGAATGTAAAGATATACCATTTTTTATGATAGGATATGATATTATCAAATCAAGATATGTCGGGCTTGGCGGCATTCTAATGTGACATTATAATGACTGAATATGACACTACAATATCTTAATGTGACCATAGAATGTCAGGATATGTCACTTTAAAGTCTGGATATGGCATTTTAATGTCAGGATATTATATTGTCATGTCAAGGTATAACATTTCAATAACATTATATTGAGAGACGCACGTTACCATATGGTAATACAAAATCGACATAGAACATTCCAATATCAGGATGGCACATGTCAGTTCAACATATATATCGCAATATAATTCAGTAAGTAAAGGGCCCTACATTGCTCAAATACCGGTACTCTAAAACTGCCAACAACAAAAGCACTTCGGAAGATTCAATAAAATAAGTAAGATAGGGTTAAGACACATGCTCTTTGAACAGCATGTTGCCTTGCCCTCTCCTACTTTCATTTCCTCTTACACTAAAATGTCATATTGTCATATAAAATGTCACATGTTAATATGCTATATCATGATAATATAATAATATCGTGACAATACACTAAAAGATTATGTCACTTTAATACCATACCGTGATGCTTAACCACCATATCCTGCATTTATAAAGCTGTATCCAGACATCATAACGTCATTTTACTATAATCTGATAATAAAGAGCAATATTTGGACATTACAAAACCATAACATGACGTTAATGTGTCTTGTCCTCATATTATCGTGACATAAAAAGATCATATCCTGACGATAAACTGTGCCATCAATTAATTTAATGTCATATTCCGATATTCTAATGTAAAATCATCTCATTACAACACCATACAATGCCATAACTTCATTACGAAATATATATATCCTAATATTCAAAATGTAATATTTTGATATTTAAATGATATATTTCATGATATTAAACATATTGACATTCGCAGATCATGGTCAAAAGTAAGTATTTAAAAGAGCATTGTTACAGGACGATTATCAAAGATGTCATGTACATGTGACGCGTGAGGCGCATGTCCTTATCTTGTAATTGATGTTTGCTAGAAAGCCTCCGTTCAACGTCACCTACTGCCCAGCCAACACGGGGCATTAATCAAATTCTGATTAATTTTTGGGCCAGCGTCGAAAACGGTCAGCAAATATTGAAACAGCATTGGATGAATGCCTCGTGTTTAAACTCCATTATGATACAGAACATATTTTGCTGTACAGGAGGGTGTGGAATCTACAGTCTGGGAACGGATTTTATCTTATGGTCGCTTGTCACCAACGCAAATTGAAAGAGCAGTCGCTCCAGAAAGAGTTCTAAAAAGAGTGAGTTGTGGGTGCAGAGTGGCTTGTTCAAAGGGGGGGGGGGATCTCACAAATCTAGACTATATTGTACAACGATGTGCTCTTTTTGTATTGGCCAAACTTGTAGAAACTGACAGCTCGGATGATTGGAACGCAATAATTTCATTATTTACGGAGATTAATTTGTTAACTTGACAAATCTCAATCTACATTTCTAGTGGGAAAGCAGTTCGAAAACACTCCAAAGCGTCACCCAGCATGGTAGAATTACCTACCATGTGGGATTCATGTCGATAAACTCAACAATATAATAAAATATGGTCATCTAAAAAAATGCATTTCAGTTTCAACAACGAGATAGCTATCGCATATTTTCGGGTTTTTTAAGAGATCGCTTAACATAATAATATGGCGGCCATCTTGAATTTGTGGTATTAAGAAAAGTACTGATATTATTTCTGATCATCTGGATAATCTCCTTGTACTTTAAAACATAGGTAGAAACACCAAAATCATTGTTCTAACTTCAAAAGTGAGGAATTGGGGTAGGGTCTATACCCCTTTAAAAAAAAAATTGCGTGACCTGGTGTTATTTTAAATTAACTACTATGTGGTATTTATGTTGATAAATTCAATATAATAAAATAATGGTGATCTAAATAAGTGCTAGATTCCATGGGTTTGGCCAAAAAATACATTTTAGGTTCAACAACGAGATAGATATCTCATATTTTCGTGTTTTTTTAAGAGATCGCTTAACATAATCAGAACAATATGGCGGCCATCTTGGATTTTTAGTATTGAGAAAAGTGCTGATATCATTTCTGATCATCTGGATCAACATTGTGCCTTAAAACATAAATAGAGACACCAAAATATTTTTTTTCTAAATACAAAGGTGAGGAATTAGGGTATACCCCTGTTTTTCGAAAATGGCGTTACATCTTGGCGGCCATCTTGAATTAAAAAAAATGCACAAGGGGGATTTTTGGGGCCTCTTCGGAATTCGTCTGGGAAGATGTCCAGGTATCATTCCTGAAAAAATCAGCTTTCTGCAATTTTATTCCAGGTTCCTGTGTTTTTTTCACTAATGCTCTTGCACTATTGACTATCCCAGTAGACCAATACAGTAACGTTAGATAGTAAAGTATTATAGACTAACTCAGAAAACACATCCTTAACCACATCATGACATGGACATGGACATGGTCAATGTTGATTTCATGTTGGGCCAGCGTCTTAGACTTAGACGGTTGCCATACATCAATCCATAAGAGGACCCAGCAAACACGAGACGTTGTCCCAATGTTGGGCTGATGTTGGGCCAGCGTCGTAGACGATGGCCCAACGTCAGCCCAACATTGGGCCAACGCTCCGTGTTTGCTGGGGAATCCTGATAGGCCTACCACACCGGCTAAATGCTCGCTCAATGCTGGGCCTGCGTCGCAAACGATAGACCGCTGCGCATGTAGCGTTGAATCATTGTACAAGAGTGAAGTAATGAAATGTTCCCGCTAAAAACCAAACACTTTGCTTGTGATCAGCCAATGATCGAGCAGACATCAGTTGGGGATCTAGCTCAAATGGTAGAGCGCTCGCTTAGCATGTGAGAGGTACTGGGATCGATGCCCAGGTTCTCCAAATTTTGAAGTTTTTATTTATAAAAAAAAAAAAATATTATGACTCGTTTCGAAAACCGCGGATTTGGAACAGTTCTCTAGTATCATTCATCACATGTCATATCAGGAGTACTAACGTTATACTTATACTCTATACTAGACTATAAAAAGATATATTTTAGTATAAATAATATACTTAAAGGGACCCCTTGGGATAAGACATTTTCAATGTTGTCAATTTCGAAAATTTAATTTATATGAAGCTGTATAGCCTACTGATCTTGATTAAAAATACGCAAAAGTCAAAAAACAATTTTAAAGCACCGAAAAAGAGCGAAATAGTTGTATTTCCAGGTCGTATATTGCCATGTAGACAAAACAAGTCAGCAATATTAAGCACTTTACATCACAAATTCCCACATATCAGACGGTAAGATCAGAGCAGTCGCCGCTAATTGGTGTCTCATAGTCAGGACACCTGAGGACACACCTGCAGCACTGATTGTCTATCCAACGCTGGGCCGATGCCATCACCATGTGGCCCAATGCTGTGAAAACATTCGATCGTCCTTCAGGTATACAAATAGTTTGTTTGGGTTACTTCTGGTTTCATAGAAATGTTGATTAAAAATATTTGTAAAAATATTAAAATTCTGAAAAAAATAAAAACATGATCCGTGGAATACACTTCTTCAGTGCTGAATTAAAAACGAAAATTAATGTCATCCCAAGGGGCTGCTTTAATAGACATCAATCAGAGCAATTCACATTTCACTGTGATTCAAAATTAGAATAAAGAACTGGGGGATATCTGAGAGGATAAAATACCTATAGTACCCCTGCCTGAAATGACAATAAAAGCAATGTAAACTGTTTTAGTGAGCTGGGAAATATAACAACATGTCAACATCCTGAGGATCATTAGTTTTATTGAATAATAATTGTGCAGTGATACCCCGCAGAAATTAAAACAGTTGATCAAGCCACATTATTCTCCAGGTGGCGCACATCTTTTCTTGTCCCATCTTAAAGTGACACAATCAGGCTAAAATCACCAAAAAATCGGTAATTTTATTTTGGCTTCTGAATATAACCATAATGATGTAAACATGTCCATAGATTAGAACTGCAAAAGTTATTTAATTTTTGTCCTGCCCATTTACCAGTTAAGCGGGATATAGAGACGAAATTTCCGATTTCTTTTTTCAGACATGCATGTCCAAAATATTAAGAAATACGGGAATTTCGTCTAGCCTACATATCTCGTATACAACTAGTTTAGTCGTTTTCTGTCCTTTAAAATTGTTTTTTTTTTTTTCATGATTTTGTATTTTATTTAAGATCAGTAGGCTACATTATCTTTATATGAATTATCTTTTTCAAAATTGACAAAATTAAAAAATAGTCAGCATAAGAAGTCGCTTTAACTACCTATGATACTTGTATTGTTTTATTGATGTTGGGACATCCATAGGTTTGTGTGTGTACCATGTCCTTTTCTTTCTGATCAATTGTAGTTCACAGAGGTGGCATGGTGCACATGGGTCTTGGAAATTATGTATTCTCACCACTTCACTTTTTAGCCTCACTATTCACTTTTTAGAAGGGAAAAATGTTCTGACTCCATTATTTATAAGAGATTGTCCTCATTTTTGATAAGATTTCCGCCTCAGTTTTTATATTTATAATGGCTAAGGACAATTCAATAAAACGTTTGTCATAATGAAAGTAGGCCTACCATTATAACATAATAATAAGAAAGTAAATAGATGAGCAATCAACACAATTATAGTTATAATGTGCACACTAATAGTTATAATATAGGCCTACGGACGTCGATATTCGTTTTTATAGCTAGTACACTTCGTTTTTTATAATAGATATACTTTTTAGCTTCGTTTTCTACAGACCCCCAAGAACAGGCGCTTCGCCGTTTGTTCGATTCGTTTCTTAACCAATGTGCACCCCCAGGTAGGCACCTCCAAGAAGGTCACCAAGTTAAAACACGTGTTTTCTAGACCTGCAAAAATTACACTGGTTTATGTAATTCTGTGGCCATGCCACAATGAACTACGTATTATATTCTACAATGAAAGCTCCTGTCCTAGATTACGTGATGAATTATTGTGAAACATTTCCTATGGCGCTTAAACTATTATCCACCGTTACGTCCACTTTTGGGCTGCAATGGTCTGCACCTCTCATTATAATTAGCTCAATGGTCTACGCCTGTTATTATATTATTACTTCATATACTGCCGCTAAAATGTGAAGTCGAATGATAGGTCTTCAGACTTAATATCAGACTTTAAAATACACCAGTGATGTCAGTCTATTGTTAAAACAGTAGATTCAGATCTACGAATCTACTGTTATTTTTTGTAACCGACTAGAGCAAGTCGGACACATTAATATGATAGGCCTATATAGGTTTTACTATGACACTGCATTTAACTGCATGGTTTATGTTTCACTTTTTATGATGCTAACTATTCTGTCTATAGGGGCCTATCAAATATTTACATGTACCTATTTATTGTATTTTAAGTCGAAGAAAGAACTCGATTACAATAGATTCGTAGATCCGCATATACTCGGCACTTCGCGCCTCGTACATTCTGATCTACGAATCTATCGAATTTCGTTCTTTCTCCTTGACGTAAACCTGCTCATTTACCTTTACCTGTTATTGACTCACGTTACCATGATCAGGCGTATGACACACTTTTCGGCCCAAGACTGGTTTTCTACTCCCTATTTCAAATAACAACTGAATTACGGCTTCGTGAAATGAACCAAGTAATTATTTCTAAAATATTTCTTGCTAATGTTCCCACCAAAAAAGAATTAAAGAAAAACGGATTATGCAGTTATTTCATAATAATGTTCCTATTAAAAATGCATTTAAAAAAGGAATGCCTTAGTATAGGTCCTACTATCAACATATTGATACATAATCTGATAAGAGTATGTTGTTTCCGATTTTCTTAGCGGTAAATATATCATATCGAATGACCAATATGCACTGTCATAAGATATATGCCAACATTATGTGGGCCTATGTATATAATGATTATAAAACAACTTAAAAACATAGTGTTGTTTGTAAGTTATGTGAGCTTTAATGAAGTAGTCCTATTATTTCTTTTGATTGATTAGTGTGGTAAGAACAGTCATAGGCCCAGCCTATACTTGGTCCTACGAGTGGGGCGAGTTTGCAAAAACGGGGGGCGAGTTGGTAACCGTAGGAGAAGTTGGGCGAGTTGATATAAGACAAGTGGGGCGAGTTGGTCGGACAACTGGGGCGAATAGACAAACAACATGGGGCGAGTTGGTGGTGGAAGTGGGGCGAGTTGGTAAAATAAGTGGGGCGAGTTGGTAATGTGGCGAGTTGGTAGGGTGGGCGAGCTGTTTTGGGGCGAATTGACTGTAATCCATATAAACATGACTTATCAGACGCATAATTGCCGCCTCTTGTTACAAATAAGTTTATTTGTTAGGTCATGTACAGATCAGTAATACATTATTAATACAAAATGATCATTGCAGCCCCGGGACTTAATAACTAGCATACAATTTGCAAAGGTACAGAAACAGAATTTTAAGAACACGTGGGTCTCTCGAGTGCACAAAAAGTATATCGTTGATATATTGAGCTCTGAGGGTCAAATTCCCAGAGGAGGAGGCAAGAATGTTGCAACTGCCGATTAATGACGATAATCATATTATAATTTTATTTAGTAGCTGATAGTGATTCAATTTTAAAAAATAGTTACAAAAAGAACGGTATGCAATAAAGAACTTTACAAAGAAAAATAATACAAAAAGATTATCGTTATCAGCTTTACTTTATTAAAAGCTACCGAAATATTTAAATTAACATGAAACAAGATTAATTCTGAGCAATGAGATGGCCGTTGATTGTGTGCAAGCAAGCGTGACGTCAACCATGTATAGGGCCCATGGCAATATTAATGTATCACCAAAGCTGCCATCTAAATATCACGGTACAGGGTGTTCACAAGGACCATAGAAGTTATAGGGTCTTATCCAGATGCGTTTGTGGGCATCCAAGCGTGGTCCAAGGTTTGGTGCAAAAAAGTGGTCCGAGTCCCGAATAGCGGGAGTGGTCCGCTAAGGGTTAATCCTTAACCATTACGTCAATGGGAAAAACTTTGGGACTGGACAAAAGTGGTCCGAGACGCGAGGTAGTCCGCTTATTGAGGTGGTACGGAACCGAGGTTTGTACTGTAATGTAATATATAGTTTTTTTTAACGAATTATTGGGTATATTAATTTTACCCCAATAATTACCGTGATTTAGTTAAAGCTGCATAACTGTTTTGTTTATTTCGACCGGAATATCCTAAAATGTTCAACGCAATCATTCATATATTTTTAAAAGCTTTATAAATGGACAAAATCGATGTAAATGTAGCTGGATTAGATCACGACGCGATACACCATCAAGTTAAATGTTGTGATAAATCGGTCCGTCTGTGTACAATATGTACTAATACTAATGGTGGTTAATTGTGGACCAATATAATGTTACAGTAGACCAACATCAAACCCCTTAATAAAAACACGAGACGTTGAGCCGCATTGGTCTAACGCTGGGCCAGAGCCGTAGACGATGGTCCCGAATTAGTTTGACATCGGACCAATGCCTCGTGTTGGCTGCGATGCCAAGCTCACACAAACCACAGGTTGGTGTCCTAAGACTACATGTAGGTCAGCCCCATGATAACTCAGCAGGCCCGACTCACTGACCCATTGATGGCTTAATGTTGATCCAGCTTCTACGACGCTGGTACAACATTGACCCATCAATGTTTGAGTGCCCCTTGTTTGCTGGGAACTCAGCTACCGGTACCGTAAAGGCTGCTTTTTTTACAATTATTTTATTTTACCGCATTTCGCTATTTATATAACTGTATGTGATGACTAACGATGAAATAAAATAGTCTGATATTTTCGAATAGCATTGTCTCTGTAGATCGTGTTTTTCTTGTCATTCAAAATTCACTTTGAATTCACTCATAGCATTGTCACTATATTTTCAAATGCCTGTCAGGTATCAAATAAAAGACTGCGCGAAAAAAAAGATGATTTACATGAATTAAATCACTGAATTTGGTGTAATTCAGACTGCAAATTGGGGGAGAGCGTCTTAATGGCGGGCCAAAGGCTCAGATGCTGGCCCACACTTAAAAGCACCATACTAAAACATAGGTCCTATTTTTCAAGTGAGTGACATTCTCAATACCGGTACCGAAATTAAACATGACATTATATGCAGATATGACTCATATCACAAAAAGTAATAACTTCTAGATATGTCTAACTGACATGAGACAATACACTTTGTACTGTGAAATGTATCTATGATCACTTAAAAAATAAGGATAATTTTAAAAGTCTTCCACTCTATTTTCAATGATGACCGTTATCTGCCACTTGGTACTTTTAATGTCCTGGTTATACAGACAATGTGTCTTACTCCGCTGTGATCAGGTCTTTGTTTTGGTGAGGCAACAATATTAAAAAACAACAAACTTCAATCCTTAATAACTCAGTAACCGGAACAGTAAAATAAAAAAATAAAACACCATTCTCCATGGATTATTATTTTGATTAAAATAAACAAAACAGTTATGCAGCTTTAAAATTGAAAAAAATGCCGGAAAACTAATTAACTAACGAATTATTGGTTCCGTCATTTAGTTAATATTTGTGGTTACTGGGTTAGATGGTGATAGGGCGAAAACAGGTTAACGATATGGTAGTAATTGCTTGATCCACGACCGGCTGTTTATTTCCAAGTAATGGTGCTAACCGTTGAATAACCAAGTTTAATAGTCTATTTCGTTTGAAGTTAATTTAGGTTATGAGATATAAAAAAATAGAATTAAAATGCTTAAACATAATAGTTGACAAAATACCAAAGTAAGAATATCTATAGTAGCATTTGTAACATTTATCGTATTCAAAAGATTTGGCTCAGATGTTGCATTGCTTCCCTTTAATAAGTATAGACGAAGTACCAAGTATGGCATTATTGGGTGATAATGTTCAATTTATCCCAGATATACATACCCTGGTGATATCACAAGACTCCGACACAGTGACTAACATTTTTAAATATAATAATCATAATACGATCAAAAGTTTACGCCTGCTGAAAATGGCCTAGTTTTCGTAGGCACTTAAAATATTCGTCTCAATTTCAGGCATCCGAGTTTTTTGGTAGTTAGCGAGAGTGTCGTTTTTACACAGCTGGCTGTGGAAACAAAATGGCGGTCAGTTTGACTGGACCTCGCGCAGTAAATGAGTTAGGCGACCCAGTCATACCGGATAAGATATACACACTACAATAGCAATATTGTATTATTTAATACAATATCCATTACGTTCATAATGTATAGTTATGTACGCTTGATGATATAATAAATGTATGTATAATGGTAAGCGCCATGCTCTTCATTTGAAATGACATTTTAATGACTATCAAAGGTCACTTTTTTAATAAAACACAAAATTTGTATGGGTGTAGTATTATATATAATGTACCTTTTATAGATAGAGTTTAAGTTGAAATATATACAGAGTTTTTGTAAAATGAAAGCTCTTTTTATCGGACACAAAATAGATTATTAATCTTAGGCGAATCCCAAGCTATGTAATTCGTGGTTTGTTCGGATCTCGATTTGTTTGTAACAGTCTCTTTTAGCAATGAAATCTTGAGGGTGGTCCAACCCAACAATTAATCCGAAAGAAATATAAATTTATATAGCAGATTCTATGTCTATCAAGAAAATCCCACCTCCTCCCGCTTCCATCCGCTGCAAGTTTTTTGTTCATTTTTCTTCTGACCGTTTTCATACCCTCCTCAACAACAGATAATCTTGTTTAATAATGTTATTGATAGATTTTGTCAATATTATGTAATTTGTATGTAATGATACAAGAGTCAATGTTCATTAATATATTAATGTGAACAATTAGTAGATTGTTATTGATAGGTTTGGTTTTGTGTGAACAATTACTAGATTGTTATTGATAGTTTGGTTGATATTATCTAATTTGTTTGTAATGATACAAGAGGCAAAGTTCACATTTAAATAGTAGATTAGATCAATCAGAGACATGTATAAATATTCATAGTAGATTAGATCAATCAGAGACATGTATAAATAGTCCTAGTAGATTTGATCAATTTGAGACATGTATAAATATTCATAGTAGATTAGATCAATTAGAGACATGTATAAATATTCACTGGTTAATCCTGTTAACTGACTGTCAAGTAAATTTATACCTATTTTGGTCTTAGGGCTTCACTCTGTTACAACCACGTTTACATTAACAACATTTGAAGTGAAGCCCTTTTTATTTGTAGTCGTTTAATTTGATGTTTATTTTTAATAAACAAATTTTCCCCATTTTATGTGTCTGTTTTTTGTACGATAAATATTAATTATACGTAGTAAAATATATTATACGCCCCGATGCACTTCGTCCAGATAGTCACTTCAAAATATCATACGTCCTGATGCCCCGCGCCCAGATGGGAATGAATCATTTAGGCCTACTTGACATGATGAATGCTATTTGTTTTTTTTATCTTAAAAAATGTTTTGATACCTTTAGTTTGTTAAAGCTTCAAATATGGTGTTGAAAACAATGAATTGTTGTGGTTGATTACTGACTATTTATCTGATAGATTACAAGCTGTTACCGTTGATGGTCGCATATAATTATCTAATTCTTTTACAAGTATTAATACTGGTGTTCCCCAAAATAAAAAAAAACAATTCTGTTTTTAATCTTCTCAATGACTATAACCAAGAGGTTGGGAATACACTCACTTATACCGTCATTCATTTGTTTCTCTTCTGGTACTAGATCGATCCCCCAGTAAACACGAGACATTGCCCCAATGCCGAGCCATTCTTGGTTCATCGTCTGTGACGTTGGTCCAGCATTGGCTCTACATTGGGTCAATATCATGTGCTTGTTGGGTCACCTCTATCGGTCCAATGATCTCTAAACCACAAAATCAATGACTCATTTAACCAATTACGCGATTGTAATTTTATTCTCTTGGCGTTTTTACACCTAATAAAGCCTTGACTTAGTACCTTCATTTTTCACCTCATGTACATGACACTAAGTTCGTCATTCATTGACCTTGACCTAATTACTCACGGGAACCACAATGGCTTGTAAGTGTGAAAACTTCATAAAGCATTGACTTATAGCCTTTCAATTTGTTACCTCTTGTACACGATACTAATCTGAAGGTCGATTTTGACATTTAGTGATCTTGATCACGGAAACCAAAATGGTTTGTAAGCGCGATAACTTCATAACGCCTTAACTTAGGGCCTTCGTTTTTTTACCTCATGTGCATGACACGATCTGAAAGTCAAGTTCGACATTCAGTGACCATAACCTAAATTCCTAATTTCAATGTCACCAGCTGACGCAAATCAAAATGGCTTGTAAGCGCGATAACTTCATAACGCCTTCACCCAGGGCCTTCATTTTTTACCTCATGTGTATGACACTAATCTGAAGGTCAAGTTCGACGTTTAGTGACCTTTACTTAATTTCAAGGTCACCATGGGCAGGTCACGGAAGCCAAAATGGCTTGTAAGCGCGATAACTCCATAACGCCTTGACTTAATTATAACCTTATTTTTTTCACCTCATATGTAGGCCTACATGACACTAATCTGAAGGTTATAAGTGCGACATTCATTGAACTTGACCTAATTTCAGGGTCACGGAAACCAAAATGATTTGTAAGTGTGATAACTTCCTAACCTTAGGGATAAACGTGCATGAATTTATATTTCTTTTTATTGATGGACAGAGCCTACAGCTGAGGGGTCCTGCTATCAATTGATGGCTATTTAATTTGTTTAATCGCGTCACAACTTCAAGTGAGATAGCAGTCTGTTACCAGGTTAACTTTAAATTTAGAGGTGAGCATAATACTCCAATAAGTGTTCAAAGTTATCCTGGGCCAAGTGAGTGAAAAATCGAAATAGATAGCAGTCTGTTACCAGGTTAACTTTTAATTTAGAGGTGGGTCTAATACTCCAATAAGTGTTCAAAGTTATCCTGGGCCACTTGACGACAGGCCCACACTGCACAGTGTAGGCCTACGTCGAGTATCCTACGTGTTGTAGGGCTTACGGGTAGGCTTATAAAAGATGGATCAACATAGGCCTCTATATTTTTTTGATAAAGCAGTATAGGGGCCTATGATCAGGGTGGTGCGTTTTTCTGGTTCACCAGCGTCACGTAGGCTAGTGTAGGGGAAACGAATATTCCATGCATGTCTTGGGCTGCATCTTGGGATGGAGAAAGGCCTGTCAAAAGTGGCATTCACAAACATACGGGTTGGCATACGGCATGCGGATACGGCACAGTAGTGACAACTTGAGAAGAAAAAGAAGAGTGAGACTCTGAGGGTAATAAAATCGGGAGGATGGACGCCGCAGCCGATCACAAAAGTGTTCAGAAGGGGTAAAGGGGAAATTTTGAATTTTACCACAGCAAATGGTGGCCTCTGGTGACTAGTTGGTGATGTCTTTCTATGATTTTTAGTATGAAAGAATGATTGTCAAATTAATCGTGAGTAAGTTGGAAAAATCGGGAGAATCGTGAGAGGCCAATTTTTGGTCAGAAAATCGTGAGATCTCACGCCCATATCGGGAAACTTGGCACTACTGACGGCATACGGATACAATAACATCATCCGGCAATTGGGCAGTGTTCACATGTACAAAGCACGGCTACAAAGCACGGCTTGTCCACAGTTTTATTCTCTTTCTCACATTGTCAGGACATACAGGATTGCACCAACATCCTCGAAGCTATTATATGTTGCAACAAGATGCCATGTTAGTAAAATGTCTGCTCAGACAGATACAAAGAAAAAAAGCTAATAAGAGATCGAGGCGAAGATCTTGGATACATCCAGAGGGAGAACAAGGGACACATCATTGACTGGATGCAGAGAAAGTCCAAAGCTACTTCAGGTTATCCAGAGAACAATTTCCCTAACTAATTACTTCTCGTGGTAGAGGAGCCATAGAACATGTGGAATGAATGAATGAACGAATGAATGGATGAGTGGATGAATGGGCTCTTATGTCTTGCACATACAGACTAAATTGGAACCTTTCATTCGAAAGAGTACATCAAGATTGTCAACATGTTCAATTAGTTTTTCATGCTCTTGAGTGGTACAGTTCCCACGAGGTATGTTGCTTGACCCGTGTCCGACGGCGATTGGGCTGTGTTTTCCCAATGACATGGGCATAATGTCATTTCTGACGTCATTTTCTGGATTTCCCCATCCGGCTTGATGTACATGGAGCGATCGAAATAGCCGTATCCTATCCGTATCAGTATGCCGTTTTCTACTACTATGTGAACACCATCATTGATAATTATTTGAAGAGATTTTTGCCGTATGTTTGTGAACGCTACTTAACTGAATCTGCTGAGGCTTGCATGTGCCCGCTCATGCATGTTTACCCGCTCAAGAAACTTGCCCCACTGAGGAAGGCTGCAGGTGAACGACACTCACAACATCGATCAAAAGTGCCGAAATAATGCTATTTTAGCTGAGAAGAATAAAATGTCATGTTTTTGTCAAATTGGCATGTAAGATCCACCTGTTAAATACTTATTTTCTCGATCATGAGTCATGATAATAGAGCTAAATACGCCATGAGCTATCAGTATAGATATTAATTAGATGTGAACATGCGTATGAGTCAAATGAATCATGGGCTGTTGAAATAGTGTGTATCAGGGACTAGAGGCTGTATAATTTCCCCAAGTGTGGGTGTTGTGTTACCCATCGACTTTTTCTCATCCATTTAAAACTGATATTGCTGACGTAGCCTACAGAACTTTTCAGCTTCAAATTTGATAACTTTTATTTATTATTTTTTTATACAGGATATTCATTGTGTATGTATGAGTTCATAAAGGTCATAACCCCAAGAGGCACATCCACATCCCTTATAGGCCTAAGGGATGTGTGTGTACAATATGTTGATGGTTTCCGAGATATCGGCCGGAAACGAAACACATGTCTTCTTAATATAATAAAAATCCTAATAGAAAAAAATAATACCGGAAACATTTTATCTCGAAAAAAAACAGTTTTTACTATTAATAATAATATTTTATTATTTTTTGAGATCAAAAAATGATATTCTAATATAAAAAAATAATCTTCTAATACATGTATTAGAACTTTATTTCATATTAATAAATACAGATTTATTAATAATAATAAAAAAAATACCATGTTGTATTACTAATATTAACTTATTAATATTATTAAATGATTATTAATAATAGCAATAAATCATTTTATTATTATTTGCCAATAATTAATAAATTCATAGATCCATAAATATACACATAACACTGAACACACGAGAACAGAATGAGAAACCACATTAGACCAGTATGATTAGTTTTTTGGTTTTAGATCAGAAAAAGAATGTAACGAGAGAGGGCGGGAAAAAAAACGTAAAATAAAAAAAAATTCAGACAAATTCTGGAAAAGTTACTCAACAAACAGACAGAGAAAACATAGCCTGGATCAATTCACTTGATATCTTCTGAAATATTTTTTTAGAGGAAATTAGCAACCACCCAGCAAACATGAGACGTTGGCCCAACGTTTTGCTTACTGTTGGCCCAGCGGCCATGACGTTGGCCCAACAGTAAACCAATTTTGGGCCAACGTCTCATGTTTGCTGGGCACCTGGGCATAAAAAAAGTCTGTGTTGTTATATAAACATATATAAAAAAATATATATAATAACATATATATATATATAAAAAATATTTTAATACAACGGCTTAATCTAATGTGCACTCATCCACAGCTGAGAAAAAATATAGTTGGCTTTATGGTTTCATAAGTAATATAATCATTTTTCAGCCTAAACATACAAAATCTATTTCAAATAGCTCTGATGCCCAAGTTTTTATAAAGATTTAATACAGTATAAAGTAACACAGGTAAAGTTCGGAACGAAGCAACAGTATTAAATAATGTCAATTGGCACATTCAACGATTTATCACAGTAATGTACGTTCATCCAAGTAAGCTCCATAAAGTATTTGGTTTACAGCTCTGATACAATAAATAAGAAAAACATGTAAGCAGCGGTGGCATGTGGGATATATAAAAATATGTTTCCCACAGCTTAAACGCATTAAATACCAGAAGCTTATAACAATTCTATAATATTCTACAATATCATTTATGCATAATAAATAAAGTTATAAAATTAAAGTACATATAAAGGGACAAAAGTTAACTGCAAGACTTCATGAAAAATTATGTAAATTCTGCAACAATAAATCAATAATATCATTTATTGTTGAATACGAATTGAAATGCATAAAATACATCTTTTCAATGATGTGTTGCATGGCAAACATCCCGAAAATAGGATTCCATGGAAACAGCTCAAAGTGAAAACTTACACTTAATTTACTGCTGAGAACATTGTCTTGGATTCTGGCATGTTTATAAACAATCACTTTATTCCTCAGTCACTGTACTAAAATATAAAAAAAAATAGCCATCAATTGATGGCAGGACCACCCAGCCGTAGGCTCTCTCCATAAACATCAAGAATTATGAATTTCTGCACAAGTGGCCCTAAGTCAAAGCGCTATGATATCAGCTCGCTTACAAGCCATTTTGGTTTTCATGACCTTGTGACCATTAAATTAGGTCAAGGTCACCAAATATCAAACTTGACCTTCAGATTAGGGTCATGCACATGAGGTAAAAAAATGAAAACCCTAATTCAAGGCGTTTTAAAATCAATGCGCTTACAAGACATTTCGTTTTCCGTGACGTCACTTGAATGTCTAACTTGACCTTCAGATTAGTGTCATGCACATGAGGCAAAAAAATAAAGGCCCTAAGTCAAGGCGTTATGAAGTTATCACGTTTACAAGTTCTGTTTTAAATTCTAAATTACATAACATGTTAAATGGTCCAACTTTGAAATACTCACCATCATTTTGCTAAATATGCAGGATGAATAGAACAACGTGATTGCAAGATTTCGGGAAAATTAGTTAAAAATTGACTAATCTTCTAGAAGTTGCCCTCTGTTCTGTGAACAAAACTTTGTATTTAAATACCTTAGGACATTGAGGGTCAAACTGTTGCCATGGATTCCAATTGCATCAGGTATTACACGATAAAACAAATTAGTGTAAAAAGAATACAGCATAGTATTTGATATGCGTGCAAAGCCAATATGCAGTACCGTAACTGCTTACTTTTTAAGTAAGCAGTTACAATGTACTGCCTTTAGGTTTGCTGTGCATTAGCCTATTACAGACACTGTGCAATAAGTGTAAGTATGTCATTAAGTGATAAATTTCTATTGATTATTCAAATTAAGTACTTTGTTTAACCCTTTCAGCACGGGGACCATCTTTACACTTTGTATTTACGTATAAAGAAGTATAAAGACGGTCCTCGCACTGAAAAATTACAATATCTATAATGGCCGTAGACCCATAACATAGGCATTCAAATGAAGTGGAAAGAGCCAACTAAAACATTTCTGTAGATTTCAAATTAAAAAAACCCTGGTCTGAATGGTTTATACAGACATATTTCTGCATTGTAAGGGTTAACCCTTTAACCGCCAAATTATTCAATCTGAATTTTCACCCACTTGAAGTTGTGTCTCGCTGACGCGATCCACAACTTCAATTGAGTGAAAATTATTCACATTTGACAAAATGGATGTCAACTGTTTTCAAATATTGCTGATTGACGTCATATTTTATCTTTAACATGTTTGAAAGTTGGTACTTAATGTGCTAATAAAAATGACAACCCGAATATATGCGGCACCGGTGGTTAAAGGGTTAAGTACTGTATATCAATGGTCACCCGATCCTGTTGAAAAGAATGCAGCCACTTCTGGATCCACTGCTGTCATTCCTTTGGCAACATTCTGTCGAAAAAGTGAAGGACTACTGTGACCGACAAAAGACACAGGCTCCCTAAGTTTGGTTAGCATGCTGTCCATACTTGTCTCGTGATTAAAAGGTAAATCTCCATGTATAAGATGCGAAGAGTTTGGGTAAACTGGCTCCAAAGAGAGGGGTCTGCTATGGTGATCCAATCTGTCACCAATTAAAAAAGAATTTATGTTATCTGTCGAGGCGGGCAGTGAATTGTGTGTTTCTGATGTGGCATAATTTTTATTGTCAACAGCACTGCCTGCTGACATTGTAGATAAAGCATATGGCACCTCTACTTTATCATCTGACACAAATTTATGATTTGATACATTTGCCGATGCATTCACACTGCTGTATGTGCCACTAGGTTCTTTATACTTGATTGATTCTTCTTGTGAGTGCTCTATTAAGCTGTCCTCTACCCGATATGTATCACCTCCAGACTCTGTCAATGTACCAAGTCCTTCAGAACATTGAGACAAATTCAATTCCTGCATCATCTCTGCAAAAATATCATCTGATACACCTGCCTTTGGCTCAGTAAATAAACTAGTGTCCGCAGTTTCTAAAAACTGAGTATCTGCATTTGACAAGGAATAATCTCCAGATGGGAACATAGCAGCCACCTCTTTTTTGCCCTTATCAAAGCTATCCACGCAATGCTTCCTGCAAGCATCAAACACACGCTTGAATGTCCCTGCTGTTTCTTTTTTCTTGAACTCTATGGAAACAAATATTTTTTCCACTTTGGCCATATTTTGAGCAAAAGCAGTCACCTGCCATCCTCTGTTTGATGTCATCAGAGGTAAGAGTATAGCGTCTTTGTTAATGATGCTGTGACATAACTGTTTATTCCTGAGATTAGTGACTGTGAATGTGCTCTGATGTGTATTGTGATCACGGCTGACTTTAACTTGTCCTGACACCTGGAATCAAAAGTTTACAAGTACAAATGTTAAGCATTTTAACGCTTTGCCCGCTAAGCATGACTAGAATTATTTTTAATCTGCTTGAGCAGCTTAAATCACAGTTATTGGAAATGAAAAGAGTGTTTAAACATCAACATTTGTAAATATTTGGTTACAAATGAAACAAATATGAGTACATTTCACCAGGTTGCAGTTGTGGGTGGCAGTAGCAAGGCACAACTTCAAGTGAATGAAAATGTAGCCCTTACAGTGCGGGGATCGACTTTAGTCTTCAGAATCTGAAGTCGATCCCTGCACTGTAAGAGAAAATATATTTATAATGACTGTAGACCCATAACATAGGTATTCAAATGAGCAGGGAAGAATTAACTAAAACATTTATGATGATTTCAACATGAAAAAACCCCTTTGGTCTCCATGGTTTACATAAAAAAATCAGCGCTTTAACCCTTTAACCGCCAAATTATTGAATTTGAATTTTCACCCACTTGAAGTTGTGTCTCGCTCACGCGATCCACAACTTCAAGTGAGTGAAAAGTATTCAGATTTGACAAAATGGAGGTCAACTCTTTTCAAATCTTGCTGGTTGATGTCACATTTTATCTTTAACATATTTAAAATGTGGTACTTAATGTGCTAATAAAAAATGAAAACCCGAATATATGCGGCACCGGCGGTTAAAGGGTCAAATAAGATGACTTGGTGGGAAAGGGCAAATTGTGTATACAACATTTTACTCTGGAAATCAAGTCTAGAAATGCTGTTCAGTAATTTTTACTTATGCATCTTAGCTAGAATCTTAGTTTGAATTAGGCATATGACTAACAATATTGATTTAAAAAGTAGTCTAGTCATTTACCTAATATCTACAGATTTCTCAATTTTTAATGGATTTTTTCATTTTAAAAAATCTGTCGAATGCGGCAGATTAGCAATTTAACAGCTAGCTCTGAGCTACTTAATTAAATTTTTTAGTTTATCGAAGTTATGTCTCGCTACTACTATACACAACGTCAAGTCAAGGAAAATTGCATTTATAACATTCAAGTCACAAAGTTTCTCGATGTCACAGACAAATTTAACTTTTAGCATCTGGTTAGGCAAGTGCTAATTAACCCTTATACTGCCATAAATAAAATAATTTAAATTTTAACCTACTTGAAGTTGCATCTCGCTACAGCGACCCACAACTTCAAGTGGGTGAAAATTACCTAAATTTGCTCAATTTGATACCAAGCGTTAGAAATTATTGGTGTTCAAACACACATTTCATTCCTGAGAGATTTGATCGGCTAATAAAACAAATAAAAAACGACTATAGTCGTGATTAGCGGTCCAAGGGTTAACCCCTGTCATGCTATGCCCGGATATATATGGGGTTAAGGATGTTTTGGATCAATAAAAATATCACCTAATTTTGATAAAATATTTTTTAAAAGTTTTCGTCATTTGAAGCTGGAAATTGCGTTAGCAATTTCAGCTTTAAATGACGAAAAATACAATTGAAGCAATTCAGCAGGACAAGGGTTAAAAAACAGAGGCTAGTATAGTCGACATCAGTGCTCTAGGGCTTAACCCTTTAAGCCCTCACGATGCATTAAAGCATCATTTTACATCCCTGAAAACAGACTTTATTTTCCTACAAGCAAGGGTTTCAGAACAAAAATTTTCATGAAAATGTGTTACCATCACGTGATAATTTTCTTTAATCTTTAAACCACATCAAATCATCTTCATTCACTGCAAGTCGAGAATTGCGACAGCAATTCGCGGCTTGTAGTGGATGAAGATGACCATCGTAAATTCAGGATTGAAAGGGTTGGACCTTGTCCTACTGAATTGTCTAAATTGTATTTTTGTTCATTTGAAGCTGGAATTTCTAACGCAATTTCCAGCTTCAAATGACAAAAAAAAAAAAAAATTGTGGAAATATACATCTTCTGAATTGAATAATTTGACTAACCAAGCATTAAACACAAACTATATTAATAAACTCGATGACATATTATTTCGCTTAAAATCTGCTTGAAACAGTATATATACAGGTGTAGCAGGACAAGGGTTAATATGTTTTGTAACCTGTTGCTTCCAGTTGGAGCTGGTGCTGCTGCGGGTGGCCACCCTGACACCTCCTGTAAACAGGTCCTCATGCAGGGAATGCGGCATACTTGGAAATGAACCACTCGTAAAACTTGAAGAGAGTACTGGAGAATGGTCCAGCAAAACAATAGAGTCCTAAAAAATAACATAACAGTGAATGAGTTGAGTCAGTGTGTGTTTGGCTAGATTTGTGTATATACAATGAAGCATTAAGTCACATTCAATCATGCATTAGGTGAAAAAAACCCCAGAAACTGCAACTTCAAAAGTTAAATTGCCAAGGAACCAATGTTTTCTATCAAAATATTGATAATACATTACTCATTATAGCAGGCGTGTTACACAGGTAGACTAGCTGGGATACACACTTTTCAAATATGACATTATGTTGCCACTCACCCTAGTCTCTGCTAAAGCAGTGTTACTTCTGGAGCCAGTACTTGCTCTCCTCGTTTTCTGACCACCTGTTCTAGATTTTGTGCTTGAGGAGACAGCTGTAATGGATTAAATGGAATAGTAAACTTGCTACAACTATATGGAGTCAAAAATAGAATAAAGTGAAACAAAAAGGATGCCACAGATTGCGGAATGTCAACAGATTTGAATGTTTAAGATAAATGAAGTATTTCTCATGACTATCTTAATTATTATAATAATATGACAGAAAAAATTATCCTGTTTTTGTGTTCTAAATTTAACTGGAAATTATATCAAAGTCACAATGATGCAAGATGTTCTGAAATTTGGTAGATGTAGCACATGTACAGTACTAGTTGATCAGAACAACATGTACATATAAACAGAGGAAACATTTCCTCTCCAAAACAATCGATTTACATTTCATACACTATTCTTTTAATCAGTTATGCTGCATTTCCACACCGCATGACATATTTTGGAAAGAATTATTAAAATTGAGTTATCAAGATAAGCATGATGTTGATAAGGATGTTCTGATATATAACACAGGAGCATTTTATAAAATCATCTGATTTAATTTACCACTAGGCAAACATTAAATGATATGAGCTGGGTAATAACCCTTCTAGCAATCATGATTTTATATGATTTAATAGTACATATACAGTGAATCAAAACAAATGCCAGTTGACAAAATTTAATGCTCATTTCTCTTTCAAATTTTCTTTGGATGACAAAAACAAAGGCTGAAAATGGATACAGTATAAATGTGATTAGCACTTTAAATGTTACGATCGCCGAATCAGAGAATATATTTGTTTAGTGGCAGGTACGGGGTATGTCTCTCAAATTATAAAATTGATTTGATTTCATAAAATTGCAGCAACTGAAATACTTACCTCTAACATGGTCCACTTGAGGTATTTTGTTAGATTTATTATAAGTTTGTTGACTCGTTCGTTTGAAAGCCATCAAACAATGGAGATTCCCTCCTTTCTTTTTAACATTCCGCTGTAGTTGACCTTTCCAAAGCTTCCTAATGTCAAAAAAATCTGGATTTTTCGTGTTGAGATCTTTTGTTATGTCATCCCACCTGATTATAACATACAAATATAAATAATTTTATCTTCACCCACACGAAGTGGGTGACAAATTCAAGTGGGTGAAAATTATTCATATTTGTTTAATTTGTGACGAAACATTTGCAAATGTTGATGATTAATTAAACACCAATTTCATCATGTTCATTCCCAATATCAGTGCATTGGTTAGCTAATAAAACTGATAAAAAAAATGACAGCAGTAATGCTTGGCAGTTAAATGCAGCAAACATTTGTAAATGTTGTGAAAAGATTTCAAGTGTCCATAAATCAACTGATAACAAGATTGCCCATAAAAAAGTGGTGGTAGATGTTCTGAGGATATAACCACATAAAGCACAATAAATATTTTGAATCAGAATTCTTGAATTGCGCATTATTATGATAAGCAATTTAACCCTTAAACATGTTAAAGTGCTGACAATTTTTCATGGCCAAAGGTTTTTTCTTCAATTTGAAATTATCATAAATGGCTTAGTTAGCTCTTTCCAATTCATTTGAATACCTGTGTTATGGGTCTACGGCTATTACAAATATTTCTATTCTTACAGTGCGTGGATCGATTTTAGAATCTGACGTCTACAGACGTCAGATTCTCACGACAAAAGTCGATCCCCGCGCTGTAAGAGTTAAGGCAGCGTCCAATCCATCAAGAGTAGCTGGATCGCCCTGCTGTGACACTTTGAGAAAAATCCCTACAGAGATTTCATTGAATCACACTGATAGTACTCCATGGTAACAAATAGGAAAAGTAAATGCTGACGACTATAAATAACCCTTTGAACACCAAGCATGACTATAATTTTTTGGCCCGTCATTTAAAACTCTTTGAATAGTATCTCTTTACCTCTTACAGGTGAAAAGTGTCTTTAATCAACAATATTTTTAAATCGGTGGCTTCAATTTTGACAAATCCTAATAATTTTAGCTCACTTGGCAGCTAAACGTTAATCAGCTAAACTAGGAAATCTTGCACATAAAAATCTGACCATCATAAGCTCACATGCAGGTGAGTTTGTTACATGTACCTGACACAATGAATTGCTGGATATGCCCGGCTTGGATCACCAATCAACAATGATGTCTGAAGGTCTTCTTGTGGTAAATTTAATCTGCAAAGAAGAGAATCCATATAAATGATATTATATAAATTCTGATGTTTCACTAATTTAATCATTTTATATCCATGTTAATGACAAATTGAGACAAGAGAAACCAATTTCTTAACAATATAAAAGATATACCACTAATATAAATTCCGATGTTCTACTAATTTAATCATATTACCGGTAATCATTATGAATGTGACAAGTGGACCCTCTAAAATCATGTTCAACTGCAAATTTTATATAACATACAGCCTAAATAGACAAAGTAGCTATGGTCACACTGTTTTTACAAGAGTTGTTTATTTATCCACTAAACTATTTAATGGTTGAGGATCAAGATGTTGCTTCAGTAGAAATCTCATAGAAATTTGTAAATGTTTGTGTACTGTAGAAACCTTAAACCTAATTAAGTAAAGTAGACTTACTTATATGCATCTTCTTCCCTCTTAGACATGTCCTCAAATCCCATTGGGCAGAAGTAGTGATTTTGACAATGATATATATAAGCGGTGTCATCACTCTTCAATCCCCGCTTCAGACTCTGTAAGGCATCAGTGGAGCTGACACCAGATGTTTGGCTCTTGCCTTGGGGCTTGTACACATAGAAGCTTCTCCCACGAACACCATAGTGAATATTCAATTCACGAAACCATCTGTGAATGTCATGATTAGACAAGAAAAGATTCCATGAACGTCATTCGATTTCACTTCTATTCAGTTTGAGAAGATTCGACATTAATAATATTTGAATAATATTTAGCTTTAACAGTTACTTTTGTACATTAAAGTTCAGTTCATTATTTTTAGTTTTTTTTCTAAATAAATATTTATAATATTTTCTATTCACAATTTAGATAAAAAATAATTCATGATTATTAAAATAAATGAGTCTTAATTAATTTGATTAAAACTAAAATTACATAACAATTTTAAATTGTTCAGAGGTAGTAATCAAGTTGGATTTGATCTCAACACCCCGGCCACAGTGATTATTTGGTCTGATCACTCAGATGGCTATACAAAGGTCTCAGATCATAATTATGTTGTATTTTAACATAGAAGTGATTTTAATAAGTACCGTACATGTAGACTAGTAAATTTTAAAAAAAGAGTGACATGACCACTAAAGTCAACATAGACATAACCCTTTGGTCTCCATGGCTTATACAAAAATATTTCAGCGCTTTAAGGGCTAAAATATATTTTTATCACACTATGGACAAAATAATGCAGATACATTTGTTTTGAATTAATTTGAAGAATATTTGACACAAAAAAAACATGGAGAGGCTGCATTCAAAGGAACAATTGGAGTAAGTTTCAACCACTTGAAAGAGTGGATTCGAAAAGGTGCAAATTTAAAAATGTGAATTATAGGATTCCATTCACCACCATCTGGTGCCATCTGGTGACATCTAGGGATAGTTTAAAAATAGCTCAGTGTTTCATCTAGGATTCAGAAGGGGCATGGCGCCACCGATCATTGGGGGCACCTTATCATGCTCGGCGGGCACCCAGTTACCTCGGTTGAGCATTTCCAACGCCCACCCTCCCCAATTAAGGGTACAAACAGAATCAATTAGTATGTAGACATCGCCAGTTATTACCACTATATACACACACCGTTATCAGGTATTGTGTCATAGGTGTGTATGCAAGACATCAGTGATCCACTTTCCACTGTGACACTGGCCTGGGTGGATTAAATATGACGTAACAATAGTTCAGTGGGGCACTTCACTGTCTGAATACTAGAAGGGCAACATGGCGCACCTGAAGGGCAACATGGTGCACATTAAGTGCAACATGTGACACCTGAAGGGCAACATGGCGCACATGAAGGGCAACATGGCACACATGAAGGGCAGCATGGTGCTCACAGCGCCATGTTAGAAATGGCTAGATGAAACACTGTAGCTTGAAGTGTAGGCCCTACCGATAGCATTAAATATCAAATTTTAATTGACTATTGGGATGTAAGGTAGGCTGGGGGAAAACACAGACTAGCAGCCACAGCATGAGGCAGACACATTGTGTGGTGTTTCCCTCTGTCCTCAAATATATCTCCACAAATCTCATTCACGACCTGTAGAAATATAGCAATACATTTTTAAAGTACCAGTATATTGTATTTATATAGAGGTGCAGCTATCATGTTCACCAGTAAAATAAAATAACATTCATCATCATTTTTCACACAAACAATTATCAGGACTTCGGCTCAGACTCGACTCATCAGTTTTCCTGCTTACGGCATACAAGTAGATACATTGATATTTTTGAGAATGTAAGCCTACAAGATATCAACCACAACTGATATTCTTTATAAGGACTTCTATCTCCCCGAATCTTTTATCTATTTGTTTTTGTTAAAGAAAAATCCTTCCAAACCAATTATCACTGGTTATAGCAACAAATAATTGTAAATATTCCGTCACTTAAAATGTGGGGTAATATGACACTATGCTAGGACCCAGGGGTAAAATGAACCAGGGGTAAGATGATTACTGGGATATAGAGTTTTTTTAAAGATTTTTCCTGTATTACAAAAATTTATAAATATTAGATTAAAGAATACTACTATTTTTTCTATCAGCAATTTATTGATGCTACTAAAAAAGTTCTACATAATTTGATAACAGTTGATCTGCAACCTAAATACAAAAATAGACATCAATTGATGGCAGGACCCCTCAGCCATAGGCTCTGTCCATCAACATCAAGAATTAAAAATTTATGCACATGTGGCCGTAAGTCAAGATGTTATGAAATTAATGCTTACAAGCCATTTTGGCTTCCATGACCTGGGGACATCGAAATTATGTCAAGGTCACTGAATGTGTAACTTGACCTTCAGATTAGGGTCATGCACATGAGGTAAAAAAATTAAGGCACCGAATCAAGGCGTTACAAAATTATTACGCTCACAAGCCATTTTGGTTTCCATGACCTGGTGACCTCGAAATTATGTCAAGGTCACTGAATGGTAAACTTGACCTTCAGATTACTGTCATGCACATGAGGTGAAAAATGAAGGCCCTAAGTCAAGGAGAAATGACGTTATCGCGCTTACAAGCCATTTTGGTTTCCCGTGACCTGATGACCTTGAAATTATGTCAAGGTCACTGAATGTTGAACTTTCAAATCAGCTTCATGCACATGAGGTAAAAAATGAAAGCCCTAAGTCAAGGCGTTATGAAGTTTTTGAGCTTCCAAGTATCTGCATCGCCCTCCCGCTGCTGGGGATCAATATACCCCACAGCCTTAGGTAAAAACAAATTAAATGTTATACTGAGTATACTGCATTTATTGTTATTAGGGTACCGGTAGTAATTTTTGTGCTTACATGTATCAGGCCCATGCACTGACTGACAGCGAGATACGTGCATCAACAGGCATCTTGGAGTGTTGGAAACCACAGTACAACTTTGTCGATGGCGATAACCATGTGATGTCATGGAGCACATGCATAAGAGCAAGGGTGATGAACCTTTCTTGTACCATGGTTGAACAATTAGTTATTTAGTTGATGGAGGACGCTGTTTTTCACATTCACAGCTTGTTACAGGAAGAGTGCAGGCAATTTTGAGAAGGATGTGGATTTTGGGAAATATGTGTGGATCGCAAACTTTGATTGCAGCCGCGGAGGAATTCTGCTGGATTGCATAGGGCCTATAAAATGAAGATTAGCAGCTATCTATAGATGATTGAATACAATGTAGAGATATTATGTGCTAAAAGAACAAGGTTGTATGCCTGTCAGGGTACCCCCGCTACCCCTCTGTAGCTTCATTTTGAAAAAGTACTGTACCCTTGGTCTGCCCCTGATTAAACAAATTGTCAGCAATGTGAGTGGAGAAGGTTTTGATGATTTGGAAAATCCCATCAACAAACCTTATCAATGTTAAATTTCCTGTGAAGGGACCAAATCCAATTTCAGAGAAGGGGGGTTTAAATCCAAGAACTGTCATGGCTTCTTCTTGAGTTATTGGAGAATTCCTATAAACATACACATACATGTACAGATGTTATTCTTTTCTATGATATGTACAACCTTTAAAAGAAGATATGTATAGGCCTACACACATGTATATACGCAGTGAAATACTGCATTGGGGCTATAATATGTATCATCACAAATTTGATTTTTTTTTTCATAATATTTAAAAATCAGGTTTTAAATGATATTTATACACAAGCATGGAGTTGCACAGCATAAATAAAATCTCAATACAGGATTACTCAATCGATCCTTATACCCAGTTATAATAATATAATGACTTCTATAGCACCAGTATCATTCAAAAATATTAGACACAAACATTGGCGCTTCGGGCTAAAATCAGTATTCCCTGGGAAGGTTGATAGACGGAAAAGGAGTTCATTATATGACGGTGAGTGAATGCTCAGATTAAGGTGGTAGGTCAGATTTAGAAAGGTATGTTTTTATTTTTTTTCGAAAGATAGTGACTGATTTTGTTTCTTGTATGTCAAGAGGCAAATTATTCCACAAACATTGTGCAGCAACCATGAATGATGAATGACCATATTTTCTTTTTGACCGCGGTCCAAGATGTAAAAATTTCATAGATTTTCGGATCTCAGTGTTTGCTCTATATACCATTTCATTATTTCTTATACCGGTAATTAAGAATGTACACATTTATTATGAATGTTGTTTTCTGTATGAACAAATAAAAAAAAACACCTGAAAAATATGTACATTACCCACATGCATGTCATGTAAAAACATTTTTGTATCAAAAATGTATTGGTCTTTTATCTGAATGCCATTTGATTATATTGTCAGCTCAAAAGAGATACATGATGCTCTCAATTGATTACTTTTTGAGTTTACAAATAATACACAAATAAAAGTTTAATTTGAGAGACAAATTAAGCTATGACTATTATGACACTGGGTCATCAAATCTTTTTAGTCTGGAATAAGTTAACAATTTATAGAATCATTATCAATTGAATTTATTTTCTATTTTGTCCATTTTACGTACTTCCCCTGTCCAAGTGTGCTAAACAAGTAGTTCCAGCATGACACCAAAGATGATAAGCCACAAGATGTCTTGTATTGTGGACGACTCAAGCAGTACCTGATAAAAAATGATGATTATGAACAATACATGTAGATTGCTTAATACTTGAATAGCCTAATTTAATACAGCAATTTGAAATACATGTACCAGTAACCTAAGATATAGAAAACTGTAGTAGAAATTCTTAAGTCTAAACCTTAAAGCAATAAGTTGAATAATGTAAATTTTCACCCACTTGATGTTGTGTCTCGTTATCGCGACCTACAACTTCAAGTATGTGGGAATTACTCAACTACTCATATTTGTTTAATATGAAACCAAACATCTTGATGTCTAAAAACACATTTCACACTGTGATTTACCATAACCTGCTAATAAAAATTTGTGCTTAGCGCTTTAATAGTGTTATGTAAAAACCAACATGCTATGTACATGTACAGAATAATTATCTTCAATTAAATGGAATTACCAAATCTTGAAAATGCAAAGTTTTTTCATTATACAAAACTAGTTGCACCCATACCCCTGAATGTCCAGAATTTAGGTTTATCACAAAAATCTGTTCGCATCATAGATATACAAATTTGTCCTAATCTACCAACTATATTTTTAATAAACCTCCCCCCCCAAAAAAAAAAAAAAGTTACCTGCGCACTATTGTTTTTCAGCTTGACTAATGTCCAATGAAATAAAGATTAAATTAGTGTTTCCTAGGTTCTGGCTATATATAAAATTAGCAACATCAGTAGTTGACCAAAAAGATTTGCAGGAAAGTGTGCAAAGATAGGAATGTAGAGCTATACTAAATGTATATAAAATTATTACTCTTCAAACATTTTTCTCTGTGTGGTATATCTCTAGACAAAATTGTAAATTTACTGATCATCATGAATCGATATAATGATACATTATATGTATTAACCTTTTAATCACCAAGTTTATTAATTCAAATGGATTTTTAGCAGTCCAGAACTTATTTTAAATTGGGACCCAAACTACCTCCCAATTAACCATTTTTTTAACGACTAAAATGTGGTAAAAAAGATCTAAGATGAGGATTACTTCTTCAATCCACATCTTTTTTAACAATGTTGAAGCAGATAATCTGATATGAATCATAGTGAATGATGAAAATACATGTATCTACATATAATAAGATGACAACATAATAATAGGCTAGCATATATTAATGGTTGATGATGATCAAGGGTCTACGTGAAATATTACATCACGATTTTAAAAATAAACTTCGGTTTCAGGAACTATGTTTTGGTGAGGAATTTAGGCTAAGAAGAGTTTTAAAAATACATTAGCTTAGCAGGTAAAGGGTTAAATATATAGTAAATTTAAGTCCACGCTCACCATCTTCTCAAGTCTAGAACCCGACTCTCACTCATCAGCTGAGGGGTCGCCAGGTTTTTTGGTGGAGTGTAATTATCAAAATTTTCGCTGTCCGGTGTTGTTAAATCCAGCTTTTTTCTTGCTCTGTGGACAGATGCCTTCTTTGTAACTTGTAGATCATCTATGGGGATATCCCAGGCCAACCTATCTGTTATTTCAGGTGAATAGGAATTGTTCTTGCTTTGAGCATCTGGGATTTCTTTACCTATTTGAGGTAAATTTTTAGCTCTGTATGGTCCATTTCCTGAAAAAAATATCCAATCTGATTTGAAATGATACTTTAAATGAAAAATTTCCAAAATTGTCAACATAGATCAAATAAACAATTATTATTAAAAATAAAATAAGATAGTGGGGATATTAAACCCATTGTTTTAAAAGTGTTACAGTTTATGGGTCATTCTCAAATTGGGTTCAATTTATGTCTCAGAAACATATTATTTAAAATAAATAGAACATTTGAACCCTAGATTCTGATAATCAGGGAGTAGAGTTAGAAAAAAAATCTAGAATCAGTGTCATTAGTGATCATGGATGCCATCTTTTAACATTTTTTTTCTTAAAGATACCGGTAATTCATCAAAGTAGGATTGTTCTGAAATATTCTTCTTCTTTTTATATACTGGACATACTGGAGAATATTTGATATTCTGGTTATTTACTGGAGTGGGCGAATAGACACAAATTGGAGGGTACTAGATCAGGTATAGCCACCGGAAAAAATATTTATTTTTTCTTCGAAATTTTTTTTGTGGGAAAATATCCCCAGAACAAATATCACAACTGAAGTACATGTATGAAGATGTACACCAGACCTGATCGTTGTTCAAAAGCAATAATTATTTATAAAAAAGAAACACCTCAAACATGTCAAATGATTATCCATAAAAATATGCGATTGCCAGACAAAATTTTAATTACATTTTATCAATAGACAATTTATTTCAAATTACAAGATAGCATTGTTGGACAGTTAATACAAGAGAAAATTACAGTAGAAGTCTTCACCGAAAAGGGGTGATTGCTAGCATCATTTTGAGCCTGTCCACATTACACTTTACGGTATTAACACACATGTCGATTAAATTGCAGAATGTTTTAAAAAAAGTTTGTTCTTTAATTAATTTTTCATCTTTTTTCTTTGTGGCTTCAAAATAAAAATGGCCCCACGATCAAATTTTAAATTGTAACACTGTCGACAGTTGCACAGTCAATATCAAAGGAAATTTTATAATTTGAAGCTTTCATCTGAAAAAGGGAGTTTGGGTACCCATTTTGACTTTTACCCACATTTTTGAACTGCCCCATTTTGGTCCCACCCACATGGCAGATAAGTCAGTTTTACCGTCCTCAGATGATCCATGTGTGAAGTACTCAGAAGAGGGGCCTTTCTCCATCCAAATTTCACTGAATTCTTCACCTAAATTTGTAATGTCTTCATCTTCATCATATTCATCTGAGTATCCAGATACTTCTGTCATTTTAAGTCAGAGAGTTCTACAAAATAAAATGCACATTCTAAAATGTTTAGAGGATATTTTGACTGCTTTTATTGATGGTGTTAATAATACACAACAATACAGCAATACTGGTTTATTTTGGGCCAGCAACTGCGATGCTGGCCCAACATTAACGTATTATTAGGTTGACGTCTGCATTCACTGCTAGGTGGTGAGGTGTGGGGGGTATTGTGTCGCATGCTTACCACCCAGAAAACAACGACACTGACCGTCAGCTCAACATCAATCCAACACCGGGTTAATATTTCATTATATATTCTCCCACTACCCAGCAAACATCAGACGTTAACCATATGGTAGCAGGGGTAGAAACCAACTGAGATTTAGCACCAGCCCGCAGGGCTGATAACTTGAAAAATTACCAGCCCTTACAACTTTTTATTTTTGCTCCCATTTTTTACCGATTCATTATTTATCAGATCGGTAGTAATCATGGCGCTCAGAGCTTAGGCCAATTTTTTGTGTATGTTTGTTTTTGACTTGTTGTCATTTTGACCACTGGGTAGGTAAGAAATGTATTTTATTTTTTTTTGTGTCAATTTAACCAAGACTCTACTGATATTTTATTGGCAATTTTAATGGATTTTGAGCATTTTATTTTTGGGAGGATCTCCCCCTCTGTATCTGCCATAGCCTGCACTAGTTACTTCTTGATGCGTACTTGTTTATAAAGTTGCTTAGTACCATAGCCTAGAGTTAGTGTTCTTCTAGACCTATCTCTCATCTGTATCTGTATATGTTACACAGCAAAAACCCCATTCGGGTATCACGCTGTGGTAGAGAGGTGTGCAGGCTAGTAGCGACATTTAGTCGCGCCTAGACCTAGGGCCTGGCTGATCCGGTATGGAATTTAAATTTCTCTTGAAAGAGTCTAATTTAGTTTCCTTTCTGATGTTGCTTGGGAGTGAATTCCAGTCTCTGATAGTTCGTTGAAAAAATGAATTTTGTCTTTGTTCTAATTTGGCCGAGATATACATGTTTAAAGTTTGATTTGCCTCCCCGGGTCCTTGGGTCTGCAGGAGTAAGGTATTGGGTGGCATCAATACCAACCAGGTTATTTTTTATTTTGAAGAGTAGGGTTAGTCTGGCTCTCCTTCTCCTCTCTTCAAAGGTTCGCCACTCAAGTCTTGACAAGAGGCCGGCCACACTGGTGGTTCTGTGATAGTCCCTTGGGACAAACCTAGCCGCTCTCCTTTGGATGGTCTCAAGCTTACGCTTAGATCACTATCAGCAGCTAGGTAAAGGTCCCATATGGAGGCACAATTGTCAAGCGTGTCTCTGAGGACAGTGTTTTAGGTTTCGTTGGCAAAGACCAAGAACCTTACTGGCTTTGTTGACAATTTTAGTGACATGCTCCCCATACTTGAGGTCATGTTGAATGGTGACTCCCAAGTATGGGTAACTCTGGACGAATTTCAAATTGGTGTTATTAAGTTGATAGGAAAATGGTTGAAGGGTATTTGGAGATTTATTGATGGGTAATATGTAGCACTTGTTTGCGTTGAAACTCATGCCCCATGTTTTTGTCCAGTGTTAAAGCGTCGAGATCCTTCTGGAGCAGAAGGTGGTCTCCGTGGTTCCTAATTGTTTGGTACAGTAGACAGTCGTCGGCAAATAAGCGGATATGACTGTCTACATGCAGGGGAAGGTCATTTATATAGCACAGGAAGAGAAGCGGGCCCAGAACGGTACCCTGCGGCACACCTGAGGCTACATGCACCCGCTCCGAGCTCTCCCCATCTACTACTACTCTCTGGGTTCTGTCCTGGAGAAACTGGGTGATCCAGCTGTGAATATCCCCCCTTATGCCAAAGTGTTTTAGCTTTGCCAGCAGTCGACGATGGGGGACGGTGTCGAAGGCTTTGGAAAAGTCTAATATAGCAACGTCGACCCGTTCCCTAGCGTCAAGTGATGACAAGAAATTATTAGTTGTTTCTAGGAGTTGTGTCTCACATGAAAGTCCAGATCTGAAGCCATGTTGGAATTTGGTAAGAATTTTATGCAGGTCGAAATGATTCAAAATGTGTTTCACAATAATATGTTCTAAAATTTTACATGAGATAGAAGTCAAAGAAACAGGCCTGTAGTTTTGGGTTTGGTGTCGGTCCCCTTTTTTGAATATTGGCGATACATTTGCATCCCTCCAGTCTTTGGGTAAACAGCCTGTTTGTAAAGATTGTTTTCAGCTCCCCCAGGTCTTACGGATAGATTTTGCGAGTCTATAGAGGGACAGTTAAAATCCCCACCCAGTATAAGATGTTTATTATCTGGCTTATCAATAATACTTTCTAAGACACCCTCTAAGGAGCTTTTTTCACCGGGGAGTAGAACTTTGGCCCATATGGCTTCCGTGTCGTTTTCTAAATGTGGTAAGGGTTTTACTACAAATTCATCCCTGAGCTGAAGTGAAGGAGTGAAGCCTGAATGACAAAAAGACACCACCGCCATTTAAATCTCTATCTTTACGAAAAGTGTTTTTCCGATGATTTTCTGGAAAAACTTCTGATGTTAAAATATTTTAATTGATTTTAGACTCACACCCAATTATAACGTCGGGTTTGATGTAATCTTATGCGTAACGTTAACTGTTAGTACTTTTATGAAACTGTCTTATTATCGCCCATCACAACCGTGAACCGGTTATGCTTTTTAATATACTTGTGCATTTCTGCATTAATACAAAAAATCAATTAACTACATTTACATCATTTTTGTATTGATACACTTTAATTGTAAATATTGCAATTTATAAGCTATATATATACTTTTATAGCTAATAACGAGTATATTTGGGGATCTGCTGACCGTGATTCCAAATGAAAACAATGTTGTCGGGGTTTTCCTAAATATCGTATGGTAACGGTACTGTTAGTTTTTATTGCTCAGTAGTCCTAATACTTACATGGCCTGGTGAAGATCCCAAATTCTAGTTTTTGTGAAAGAGTTGTAGCCTAAATGCTGTTTTGGGTGAGTGGGTCAAAGGTTTCTTTTGGCTGCCAGTCTCTGAAAGTAACTGTTCAAGCTCTACTATCGGTTGAATTATATTAGTTATTAGATGTAGGCTAATTGCAATGAAACAAAACGGATAACAGCAATACATTGAGTATATATGTTTTACATATTTTATGTAACCTGAATTGACCCATAGTGAGAAAATTACCCATCAATATTAATAATCTATAGATCTATAGCATTAGGCTATCTATGGTCTATATATAGACTAATCGGGGGAATTCTAGATTGTTTATTTTTATTCAAGCAATGTACGTAGGCCTATCAACTAGGCTGCCTATGAGCAAATTACACCCCCCCCTATGAAAGTCTGGATAGATTTTTTTCTGTACTACGTTTTAGCTGGTGTTATCAGCCGACCACCCACACTGCTGGCACACACTGCTGCCAGGTAGCCTAGCTAGGCCTATTCTGTGAAACTCAATGACCTTGACCTCGTTTGTTTTCACCGAGCTGGCTAATACAATGAAGTATGGGGGAGGGGTCCCATATAACCTTGTTTTCACCGAGTGATGCCACTGAGTTTCACAGAATGAAGTATGGGGGAGGGGGTCTTATATAACCTTGTTTTTAGGAGTGACGTCACTGCGTTTCACAGAATTATAGCATAGGCCTACTACAAACAAGTATGTTTCACCAGATCCTGGGAATAGCCTTTTTTCAATTTGCTTGGTCACTGTTTAAAATTTCTGAACATAATGTTTCTTTTATAATTTTTTGATCTCCCCCTTCAACATCCTTGAAAATTTGGTGGAATTTTGTTGTATATTGTCAGGGTTGGATCATTTGGCATGTGGTAATTTTTTTAAACGACAGCTCCCATTTCACCATTAGGCCAACTATATATAATGTGACAAAGAAAAATTATATTGCATGCCAAATGGTCAAACTTACAAAACACACAACAGTATTCCACCAAATTTTCAGCGATGCTAGGGAAAGATGAAAAAATGATCCAAGAAAGTTTCAACCAGAAATGCTAAATATTTAATGAAACAGACTTTTTTGTAATTAATCAATGAGCTAATCCAAGGGCAAATCATTGGTGGGTGAAATTGTAGATGCACCCTCAAAGCTATATATATAATCAGGCAAAATGTTTCGATTAAATATTACACCTGAAGATATACTGTATATGAGCTACATGGGTTGTGAAGAACATTAAATTAACAAAGTTGTACACCTGAAAAAATAACCAAACATGAATAATGATTTAAATACATTCCTTTCACGAATTAGTTTTTTTCTGACATCGTCTAGCTGACTTTTTTATTCCCATGATTCATTTTAATTTTGGCTTTAATTTCTGCTTTTGTAAAATATATATAGTCCAATATAGCATCATTCACCATATCAAATTTTAAATGTTTTTTTAGTATATTCCAGATCACCACTATTTACAACAAATAAATCTGTCCTGTGCATAGGCCTGTGAATCCATGAAAAACATTACTGGTTGCATGATAGACTATAATAGCTAGGCGAATAAAATAACCATTAAAGTCCAATCAGTCACCTAAAAATATCACCATCTTTAAAAAGGATACGTCAATCAAATATGGAGGATGCTAAGCCCACCTTTTGTATTCATATTGTATAAATTACAGGTGGTGATTTTTTTTTCTAACAATCTATAAAATTGCAACAACAAATTATCTATGCCATAGTATTTAGCAGGGGTAATATAATTTTTTAACGAATGTATAGCTTTAACACATGACAGATCTAGTAGGCCTAAGATATTGATGGGTAATTTTCTCACTATGGGTCAATTCAGGTTACATCAAATATGTAAAATATATATACTCAATGGATTGCTGTAATCCGTTTTGTTTCATTGCAATTACATCTAATAACTAATATAATTCAACCGATAGTAGAGCTTGAATAGTTACTTTCAAAGACTGGCAGCCAAAAGAAACCTTTGATCGCTCACCCAAAACATCATTTACAACTTTTTCACAAAAACTAGAATTTGGGATTTTTACCAGGCCATGTATTACTGAGCAAACATTGATCTGTGGTGATGCAAATGTCAAGGGGATTTTAATGTAATATAAAATAAAAAAATTACAGCTGTAGGCCTACTGATATAAAGTGGCAATTAATGCATGACAATTTTTACAGAAAACGTGACGGAATGGTAAGAACCGTGATGAAGTTGTAAATACTTTGTAGCATTCGAAAGAATAATAAAAAATTCATGCATTTGTTATTCAGGGTAGATATATTATTATTTACTTAAAAAGTATTCCTGGCGTTTACTGAAATTTGAATGGTGGCTTGCATGCGTAAATGTTTTATAGCTGTTGTATGTGTTGTATCATGTGTTATATCAACTGTTTGATTAGTGAAAATAATAACATGGAAATTCTATAGGCCTACATTGTAGAGGTTAACACATCCCTGAAAAGTCTTATATTGGACACCTTGTATTTTTATAGATTTGGGGTATTTTATTGTTGTATTTTCTAAAAATATTAAACGCGCTAATTTCAACTATTTTAACATATTACATGGCATGTGTTACATCATGTTATATAGCAGGTTTAGTACCTGAGTCATACGATTTGACTGCTCAGCATGTACGTGGACATGCTTTTTAAAATTAAACCTTAGACAGTATAGCCTCGTTTCCGGACCACCTCAATAAGTGGACCATATAACATACAACTTTTTTAGCACCAAACCAGTCTCATTCTCGCTAGGGGGACCGCCTAGGACATCAAGGGTCAATTTTTCGAGCCGCTTGGATCACAGACATAACATTCACACCTACCGAGAAAGTCTCGCCTCCACGCGTAGATGCCCACAAACGACAACCAGCAATGGTGATCTGGATAAGATGAACACCCTGAATCGTGATATTTAGCTCACAATCTTGGTGAGGCATTAATAATAGGCCCACCACGGGCTCTACATGATTGACGTAGCACGCGCCTTCTCGTTTGATTGCACACAAACGATAGCCATCAGAAAGCATCTTATTTAATGTTAATTTTAATCTTTTGGTAGCGCTTAATAAAGATAAGCTGATCACGTTAATCCTTGTAATCTGTATCTTGCAAAATTTTGTACTGTATACCGTTCTTCTTAAAACTATTTTTAAAAATTGAATCATAATTAGCTACTAAAAAATATAATTATTATCATGATTGCAGTTGCAACGCTCGTGTCCCCTTCACCGTGAATTTGACCCTCATAGTTCATAATATCAACGTTATATAATTTTTGTGTACTTTAGAGTACCTATAATATTGAAGTACTGTAACTGTACTTTTGCTATCTTTATAATAGTTATTAAATCTCAGGGTTTCAATGAATTGATCATTTTATATTAATTTCATAACTGATCTGTACATGACCTAACAAATCAACTGATTCGTATTCATAATAAGCTTAGAAGCGGCAATTAAGCATGTGATTGAACATGTTTTTTACTCCACATTAACAAGGAATTTAGAAGAACTTTCTATATTCCTTGACATTAAGAATGCCATAGCGTTCGCAGTGTACGTCAGCTTTGATCAATTAAGTAGATAACCCGGCAAATACGATACAATGAACCAATGTTGGTTTAATGTTGGGTCGGCATATCAGATGGTTGGCCAGCATTAACACAACATTGGGTCCATATCTTGTGTTTTCTGTGTATACACTGAAACACTTGACGTAGCACCTCTATTGTAGTCGTCATCTGTGTTCTCACTTATTTCTCCTGGAGTGATTTATCGGAGCATTAATTGGCTGTTGTGTTGATTATCTAAACAGTAACGTTAGTGTCATCACTCAGTTATAGGGTTCATCTTTTATTCTCTTGTGACTGCTTGCTCTAACGCGAACGCAGCGAAAATAAGAAAGTGATATGATCACTGTTATGATCAGGTGAACAGAAAAGCAGTAACTAACGCTACTGCTAACACTACATACATGTCATCACATAGTGAAGTAATGAACTGTGTAAAAGTTCACAACTTCGTCAGGGTGCTGTCAGATCAATTTAATTGTGTTTAACATACATTCTGTGCAGTGCTCATGCATACCGTGCTTGACTCTACAACCTTCTTCTTAGCTGTCTCTTGTACGAGTGCCGTTCTCGAAGCCGTCCGCTCACTCAGAACCGAAGGCTTCGATCACTGCCAATCGCACGTCAGCGTTCTCATAACAAATAACAACTTCAACCAATCACTCACACCGCCAGAGGACCCAGAGCCAATGTTGTTCCAACATTGGCTCAAGGCTTTCCAGCCCAATCGAGTGACAGCGTCACAGCGGCTCTTCAGTCACAGGCGAGCGCAAACATTGTGCTGTGATAGGCACAATATTCAGCAAACTGCTCCCAATCGCAAACTCCAATGAATGATTTTTTTAAATAAATGTTAAATTTAATTTTATCAATTGTGACCCGATCTGGCAAAATAAGTCGGAAGTCGCATATTGAAATATCGGAGATATTAATAGATACTGAATCTACACACAATGTAGCGGATATACCATTTAAAAGGTTTATAAATATAATACTTTGCTATCTATTTTGCTCGTGTTATATTACTGGAGATAAAGGCTTGATCTTTACCTGTTTATTAACATTACGTTTTTATTTTACGTTTTGATAATTTAGTAGCACATATACTTACTTCTACTTCATTTTGGTGAGGACGTCATTAAATATGTTCTCACTGCTTAATGTATTGTATATTTTTTATTTCTTATTTTTGTTTCTTTCGTTTATTTTTTTTTGATGTGTTATTCATGATGTACGTACCGCACCCCACATTGCAGATTACTTCTTTTCTTTGTGAATAGTTTGTTATAAACAGACAGTTCATACTATTTTGTATCGGTGATACCAAAGCATACAAATCAAATATACAAATGTCATATACAAACATGTATTTTGCTATGCCAGTTATATAAATATTTCATCTATATCTGAATATTATATCTATATCAAAAATTCTCACTGTATAACTTTACATGAGTTATCTTATGTAAATGTTTTGATATTTTTAATTTAAAACCCATGTAGAAATAATGTAGAAAATAAGGCGAATCTTGTTGAAAGTCTTATACAGTGACACTATTTTAAAATCATTAGGTGGTACTGAAAATAATTCTTTGTGCACAATTTTACATACATCACCAGTAAGCGAAAATAAGCTTGTTTTTATAAATTCGGCTTTTTACCATGTGGATCAAATGATTATTGACCAGCTTAGTAAGAATAAATGCAAATTATCTTTATTAAGTCTAAATAAGTGCAAATAAGTCAATAAGTCAATAAGTGCAAAAATTGACAAATAACAAATATATATATATATATATATTTTTTAATAACTGTCATTGTTCTGCAATCTGTTTGCAGGAATCTTCGATGTCCGAACATTCTGATCTTTCTCAATTTGATATTGATGAATATACGCTAATATCACAGGCAACACTATGTTGCGGCCATGGTGGCTTTATCATATACTTAAGAAATAACTTTGATTACAAGAAAATGGACCTAGTGGAAAATAACTAAAGTGTGGGAGAGTTTATTTATTTAAGTTTCGGGATTTCTAAATAATATTAAAATTATCATTGTAAATATTTGCAGACCACCTCTTGTACATAAAAACACATGGCACTTTTTTAGAGGAGCTAACACCGATCTTAAGTAATATAGAAGATTATAAACATAAAGTTGTAATAGCTGGAGACTTCAATATACACCTTTTTAACATACGTGACAAAATAGATGTCAGTGACTTATTTTGGCACTCGCACTTCAAATTCATTCTTTCCTCAAATTACTTTCCCAACAAGATTTTCAGAGCGGTGTGGTACCTTGATCGATAACTTCGTTGTGAAATATTAACCAATAGGAGCAACAAATGTTTCAGACATTCTAACACATCGACTGTCAGACCACCAACCATACTTTCTAGTGATTTATCCTATACTATTAAAAAGTGTCCCTTCTAAAATGATTGAATCTCGTAGACTAAACACTAAGAACATAAATGACTTTGTTGGTGCGTTGTCCGTATGTAATATAAATGATCAATTAAATACAGACAAAGAATATGACCCAAAGGAAAATAAAAACATTTTGCATTTGATCATTTTAAATTAAAAAAAATGAACATTTCCTTCTGAACGGACCAAGTTTAAAAAACAAAACACACACAAAGTAAATGGATTACTCTATAGCTTATAGAGATAACTTGTACGTCAATTTTTAACAAAACTTGATATTTATTCAGATAATTATTAAACCGTAAAAATAGATTTTAACTTATAACAAACTTTTAAAGAAAAATGTAAAATAAGCCAAGAAAATGTATTACTTTTCTTGTTTTAAAAGTGTAAAAATGATATTAAGTCCACATGATTTGATATTAAAGATATATTAAACAAGAAAACATCTACAACGTCTATTTCTGAACGTTTTAATATTAAAAATCATTATACTGAGGATAAAAAAATAATTGCAGATAGTTTTAATACCTATTTCTCAAACATAGGAGCAACATTAGGAAATAAAATAAATAATTCTAGAACAAAATAAAAACCTTTAAATCATACCAAGATAAACCATCAGAAAACAACTTCGATTTTACTCCTGTAACCGAAACTGTTGATAAGACCATAACTAAACAGCTAAGAGGTGAATATAGTCAAGGCGCTGGGTCCTTTGGTTAAATTATTAAAATCAATTGAAAATAATATTGTGAAACCTTCGACTCTTTTAACAAATCGGTGTTTTGGCACAGGTTTGCTAAATAGTTATTCATCAAACCGTAAACAATATGTACCATTTGGAGGCATAAAATCTAGTTTAAGAAATATTATGACAGGTGTACCGCAGGGATCCATTTTTGGCCTATTGTTATTTATAATATACACAAATGACATTAATAAAGCAAGTTCTATTTTTAGACTGCTCATTTATGCTGATGACACAACTTTACATAGTCCAGAAATATTAAAATTATTATCTCGCTAATCAATGTTGAGCTCGCTAAAAGAAATGAGTGGCTCATGGCAAATAAACTGTCACTAATCTAAATTCATGTTGTTTCACATGCCCCAAAAATCCATACAAAAACCTACGTTTGATTATTGTCAATTGTTTTATTTTTTTAGGCATACATTTTGATAAACATCTATCGTGGAATTAACATATCCATACAATATCAAATAAAATAACAAAATTATTGGAATACTAAATAAGTTAAAACACCACACTCCTCTTAATATTTTATTAGCCATATACAACACATTGATTTTACCACATACTAATTATGAGATTTTGTCATGGGGTTTTAAATCAGATCTGATATTGAAACTGCACAAAAAAGGTGTTCGTATTATAACACTGAGTAAATTTATTGCACACAATGAACCTATTTTTAAAAGATTGAGTGTTTTAAAAGTATATTCCTTGTATCAGATGAAGTTGCTCATATTTAGCTATAAATTGAAGCATAAAATCTTGTTTGCTTATTGTAATAATTTTAAACTTACACCGTTTTCACATATTCACAATCATGACACAAGAAATCTTAATTTACTATGCTCAGAGAGAATCTACCATGAATTTTCAAAGCATAATGTTCGTCATGAAATCATTGAAAAAATAAATATTTTTCCTGTTAATATAACCTCCGAAATTCATGACCACAGTCTCAACTGTTATATTTGTCGTCAATAATTTATTCTTTGTGTGTGGTTTTATTCATCACTTCTTTCTTATACTTTTATGCATGAAAGGGTGTATCTTCCGCTCTACAAAGTGGCAAATAGACCCCTTCATGTCCGTGGATAAGATGCATAGTGCATAATCATATTGTAATAGAATCATCATTAATGATACTGTGATAGAATCAGTGAGTTATTTTTTGTGTGTGGTTTTGTGTCACACTTTCTTGGCTAATTATGATCTTTTCATAAGTCATTCTTTCATAAGTCATTCTTATTTTATCTTATCAACTTTCCAGAAACCGTGCTGTTAGTAGTTATGTTATGAAGGGTTGCATTTGCCGCTCTACTAAGTGGCATATGCACCAGTTCATGTTTGGGGCTAGGATGCATCATCTTTATAAATCACATCGTAGTAGAATTGTTATTAATCATATTCTAATAAAATCATTATTTAATCATCATTATTGGCTTTAAAAGTATCAACGCATTAATTAAAAATATTTATTAGCATAGATAAAATATTGTATATTCTTTAAAAAATACTTTCATAATCAAGCACAGTATGTCAGGTGGTCCATGCGATAGCGGCACTTAAATGCCTTACTATGGATCATCATTAATCAAAATAAATGATTTCTGTCTGTCTGTCTGTCTGTTTGTTTGTCTATCCCCAAAATGCGTTCTATCAAAAATATAAGTGAAAATTGCATTTAAAATAAGTCAATTTTACCACTAGATTGGACCATTTAGAGCTTTGTTTTCCGATTTGTCGTCCTGTAACCCCCTATGGTCTTAGTCTGGATACAGCCTTGGCATGAATGTCCTAATAACTCCCCCTTCGGCGTTATATATGGGCTAAACCATGCGGGACCATTGTATTTTTCAGACATGGGTCCGGTCAAACTTTACATTTTACACTCACCTTGCAGTTGTTCGGATTGCTCATCTTGAGTTAGTGGAGTCTCTCACCATTGAAGCTAAACCATATGTAGATTCTCCGCCCGTAGAGGCACTCTTTCTGTCCTCTACTCTGACAACGACCGTTGACAACGACCTGTTTTCGAAAACAGGTGCATGCACTTATATTCGAACACAAAAAAAATATTTCAAGAAAAATGCGTGCACTTATATTCGAACATTAAATAACCTTGATAATAAACAAACGATAATATTTCGACATAAAAAATTATGTAAATTTGTAATCATTTTTGTTTTGTAGCGACAATTTTAGTACGTAAAACCTTTTTAATATGTACACCGTCTTAGCATCGAGATGTGCATTATATACATTTATTTAAAGAAAACAACTTTCGAAAATATTGAAATTTATTATATGAATATAAATCTAGGTGTATTTTTCAACAGCCAGCCACTATTCCACAATGACATACTGCATGTTTGCATCGTCACAGCTATTGTCAAAAGTCGCGTCCACACCTCTGTCCAGGAGGGCACAAGACGTGATCATTGTTATAAAAACATACCGTTCTCATTGAATGAGATTAAAGACTTGTCCAGCCACGGAGTCACTCCCCACTCCCCGCCTCCCCCCTCTCCCACCCTTTGTGTACTGCTGTCGCCCACTTGTGCATCATTTTTCTTCGCGGATTAATAACACACAATATTCTGTTTAGATGATGAGTGCAAAGTTTATTTCCCTAATTCAGGCATCTTAACAATACTTGCCTGAATGGGGGCGGGTGTTACGGGTGTGATCCATATAATGTGACTTTAAAGGACAAATTTCTTCTTGTCGTTTAGGTTGTCAGATTAGGCGACACAATTCCTATTCAGAGGGGTGCACTTAGTTTTCGAAAACAACTGCATGCACTTATATTTTAAAAAATCCCTAAGACATGCGATTTTCACTTAGGCTATAAGTACAATCAAAGCGTCTTTAAGAAAATAGTTGGGCACGCGTGCCTGACAGCTATCCCAATAGGTAGTACTAGTAGAATTTTTTCAAAGGTATAGTCAACTGTTAAAATACGCGGGACATGGGTCCCCCATAATGCAATAGTGCCGGTGGGTATACCATAATAATACTATATGCATTTCATATCCAACGTCACATTAAGAGCAAGTTCCCACATCATATATAAAATATACCTTATAGTATCACATAACTCCATGTAAATTAAAATATGATCCACAGTGATATATATACGACAACCAGCTTGAGCTTCAATATACACTCCACTTTAAAAAAAGCCTGTTACTTAGTACTCTAGTAAAAAGTTTTCCCAACGTACCAACATACCAACGTAGTCCCCTCTTATTTCTTCAACACAGTTTACACCACCTTTGTTGTGCAAAGGTTGTATTAGTCCCACTGACCATTCAGCAGAAAAATAGCCCAGCCTTAAAATTGAATTAAAAAATAGAGCTGGCCTACAATGGACTGGCGAGAATCTCGCATCCATACATATAAAATTTGTTAATCAATAAATCTAAACCTGCTGACTTACTACCATGTAGTTATTTAATAGCTTTAGCTCATCTACTGTTATTAATGTATTTAGTTCATCATACAATGTGTCTAATCCGCCAGCTTCATACAATGGCATATTTTGTCTATAAAGTCAATATGTATATTTTCTATTACTGGATAATATATTATTATGAAATAATAGTACAATTCAGTATTTGATAATAAATGTGTTGTTTGTGGCTTTATTTTGCCTTTCAGTAGATTCCAGTAGTCATTAGCATTTTCCAGTTTAGCTTTCCTTAATTTTTCAGTTTGCTTTGCTTCATATTCCCGTCTACATTTTCGTGCTAATTTTGTAAAATCCGATCGAGCATTTACCATTGATTGTCTGTTAATATCACTGCAATATAGTCTAAAAAATCAGAGCAGCAGAGTATTAGGAGTGATTTTCTACTGCCGTATTTTAGACATAAAGTTTCCGATGTGTGCATAAAAAGGTTACCGTACATCACGCTATCAAAGGCAAACAAACTTCTCCCGTTCAGGCTCAATGGTTATCACAACACATTAGCCAACTAAACAGCTCACTAAATTATGGCATCGATGTGAATAAATTAAGCCTTCAAAGCAAATGATGAATAAGATGCGACCACCATTAGAATGTTACTTTATTAAATAACATTATGCTTTGAATAAATCATAGGCCTTCATCTACAATATGTAGATATTTAAAAAAAATACAGCAAACACGATCGACACGTGAATTCACTCAATGTTGGCTCAACGTTGGGCCACAGTCTATGCCGCTGGTCCAACATTAAACCAACATAAAGTCAACTTCTTAATGTTCAGGGGTCCATTTAGGAACTGTTAAATATAATTTATCACATGACGCCTAAGTTCACCAGAAGAAAAGTAGGCTAGACTCGATTCCATACATTTTCAAAAATAATTTTATTTATTTTCCAGTCTGGTGCAAATTAGAGAATATATGTTTTCTAAAAAAGTGCTGATCGAAGGCAGTAAAAGTGTTTTCTAATCTGTTTAACCTAATTTGATGTGCTGTTGATTTAAAAAAATGTTGTTACCAAGCTCGATTACAACACTTTTACCGCTAAAATCCCCCCAAGAAATAGCAATTGTCAATGAAACAAGTATGACACTAAAACTTTTGAGTTTGAGTGTAGCAAAAATTGTACCACAAAACAATTTTATTTTTAACCCTTTGAAGGATCCATGAATTTATTAGTAATTATGTCATAGTTTTTGTTCTCTCAAAGAGGGCATTTTGAGATAAAAGATATTTGATATATATACGTTTTATATTGATTCAAATATGGTGAATTTCAAAATTGTTACTTTGAACAAGTGTTTGATATAATCTTTTATATTTCAGCACAAAAAACAAATAAAATCTAAAATGTGGAATTGTCTTCAAAATAATTCGTAAGCACTGATGCTGAAATAAAGAAAAATAACTGAGAATTATGCCTTGGCCAACACATGATATCATGTTAAGATTTGAAATGTTTTAACCCTGTATTTCCTGAATCCAGAAATAATCATGTTATACTCATTTGTTTGTAATTCTATATTAATTCTGAACCAATGATACGTCCTACGTGTAAAGCCGGGGGAGCGGAAAATTAGGCATATAGGCCTGCAGATCACGTATATATCCAGCAAACATAAGACATTGGCCCAACGTTGGTTTGCTGTTGGGCCAATGTCGCAGACGGTGGGTCAAAAGTAAACAGGCGTTGGGCCAACATATCATGTTTACTGGGTAGACGCACAAACTCACACTTCAGGCAACTTCAGGCAACATATTTTAAAATGACTTGTATCTACAGCGTAGGCCTATGATACATCGATCAGATCAATGGGAATAATGGTCGCTTTTATAACTTAAGCAGAATGCACCGTTTTTTGTCTTGTTTTATTCAGGTATAGTCTCAGATATAAAACAAGAACTGCAAAGCTTTTTGGATGAATTTATTAGTAAATCTTATTTTGAAAATAACTGATAATAACTCTAATACCCCAAAACGCGACTTCCGTCTCATTTTGCCCGATCGGGTCACATATAACTCCATGTAAATTAAAAATATGATCCACAGTGCTATATATACGACAACCAGCTTGAGCTTCAATATACACTCCACTTTAAAAAAGCCTGTTATTTAGTACTCTAGTAAAAAGTTTTCCCAACGTACCAACATACCAACGTAGTCCCCTCTTATTTCCTCAACACAGTTTACACCACCCTTGTTGTGCAAAGGTTGTATTAGTCCCACTGACCATTCAGCAGAAAAATAGCCCAGCCTTAAAATTGAATTAAAAAATAGAGTTGGCCTACAATGGACTGGCGAGAATCTCGCATCCATACATATAAAATTTGTTAATCAATAAATCTAAACCTGCTGACTTACTACCATGTAGTTATTTAATAGCTTTAGCTCATCTACTGTTATTAATGTATTTAGTTCATCATACAATGTGTCTAATCCGCCAGCTTCATACAATGGCATATTTTGTCTATAAAGTCAATATGTATATTTTCTATTACTGGATTATATATTATTATGAAATAATAGTAAAATTCAGTATTTGATAATAAATGTGTTGTTTGTGGCTTTATTTTGCCTTTCAGTAGTTTCCAGTAGTCATTAGCATTTTCCAGTTTAGCTTTCCTTAATTTTTCAGTTTGATTTGCTTCATATTCCCGTCTACATTTTGGTGCTAAGTTTGTGAGATCCGATCGAGCATTTACCATTGATTGTCTGTTAATATCACTGCAATATAGTCTAAAAAATCAGAGCAGCAGAGTATTAGGAGTGATTTTCTACTGCCGTATTTTAGACATAAAGTTTTCGATGTGTGCATAAAAAGGTTACCGTACATCACGCTATCAAAGGCAAACAAACTTCTCCCGTTCAGGCTCAATGGTTATCACAACACATTAGCCAACTAAACAGCTCACTAAATTATGGCATCGATGTGAATAAATTAAGCCTTCAAAGCAAATGATGAATAATATGCGACCACCATTAGAATGTTACTTTATTAAATAACATTATGCTTTGAATAAATCATAGGCCTTCATCTACAATATGTAGATATTTAAGAGAAAACCCAGCAAACACGATCGACACGTGAATTGACTCAATGTTGGCTCAACGTTGGGCCACAGTCTATGCCGCTGGTCCAACATTAAACCAACATAAAGTCAACTTCTTAATGTTCAGGGGTCCATTTAGGAACTGTTAAATATAATTTATCACATGACGCCTAAGTTCACCAGAAGAAAAGTAGGCTAGACTCGATTTCATACATTTTCAAGAATAATTTGATTTATTTTCCAGTCTGGTGCAATTTAGAGAACATATGTTTTCTAAAAAAGTGACAATCGAAGGCAGTAAAAGTGTTTTTTAATCTGTTTAACCTAATTTGATGCGTTGTTGATTTAAAAAAATGTTGTTACCAAGCTCGATTACGACACTTTTACCGCTAAAATCCCCCCAAGAAATAGCAATTGTCAATGAAACAAATATGACACTAAAACTTTTGAGTTTGAGTGTAGCAAAAATTGTACCACAAAACAATTTTATTTTTAACCCTTTGAAGGATCCATGAATTTATTAGTAATTATGTCATAGTTTGTGTTCTCTCAAACAGGGCATTTTGAGATGAAAGATATTTGATATATATACGTTTTAGATTGATTCAAATATGGCGAATTTCAAAATTGTCACTTTGAACAAGTGTTTGATATAATCTTTTATATTTCAGCACAGAAACCAAATAAAATCTAAAATGTGGAATTGTCTTCAAAATAATTCGTAAGCACTGATGTTAAAATAAAAAAAATAACTGAGAATTATGCCTTGGCCAACACATGATGTAATGTTAAGATTTGAAATGTTTTTAACCCTGTATTTCCTGAATCTAGAAATAATCAGTTATATTCATTTGTTTGTAATTCTATATTAACTCTGAACCAATTATACGTTCTGCGTGTAAAGCCGGGGGAGCGGAAAATTAGGCATATAGGCCTGCAGATCACGTATATACCCAGCAAATATAAGACATTGGCCCAACGTTGGTTTGCTGTTGGGCCAGTGTCGCAGACGGTGGGTCAAAAGTAAACCAGCGTTGGCCCAAAATATCATGTTTACTGGGTAGACGCACAAACTCACACTTCAGGCAACTTCAGGCAACATATTTTAAAATGACTTGTATCTACAGCGTAGGCCTATGATACATCGATCAGATCAATGGGAATAAGGGTCGCTTTTATAACTTAAGCAGAATGCACCGTTTTTTGTCTTGTTTTCTTCAGGTATAGTCTCAGATATAAAACAAGAACTGCAAAGCTTTTTGGATGAATTTATTAGTAAATCTTATTTTGAAAAAGACCCACATAATGATAACGACTCCAAAAATTAGATTCATAACACAACAGACCAGTGAAATAACTAGGCTCAATGCCCCACACCTGATAGGGCAATATACATTTATTTTATATACAGACGGTCACTTAAATGTTATATCCATATGCCAATCCTAAATGTAATGTAATGATATTGGATTAAGAGCTCATATTTTTAATTGCATTCACTTTTTTTTTCTAGAGCTCGATTGTTTTTTTGCTGACAACCAGTTAACCCATTTCTGGCTATTTAAAAAAACCTTTGGAAATAATTATTTACTATTTAAAAGTGGGACTTGATTATTAATGTAGTGATCCACTGTGTAACCTACACCAACACTAGGTTATGGATATCCATATCCCTAGAAAGCAGCGAGCGAAAGTTGGCAACCCTCACGGACATAGCTGGATTTATATGTTTGCACGTTTCTTGAGTCAGGTTGACCAGGCCTTTAAATAAACAAAGTGCATGTGGACGCCCTTGCCATATATTGACACGACGCGTCGTATTTCTATCATGTCATGATACCATATAGCACAATCAGTATATATAATCTGGCTTACAATAATCGCAATATCAATGTTTCCAAAGTATGTAGCAAGGCTTAAGAGCGTAGATATAGGGCTATACCAGTTGTATACAGACTATGAATCTCACTTTCGTCGTTCGTTCATTCGTTCATTCATTCATTCATTCATTCATTCATTCATTCATTCATTCATTCATTCATTCATTCATTCATTCATTCATTCATTCATTCATTCATTCATTCATTCATTCATTCTTTATTTATTTATTTATTTATTTATTTATTTATTTATTTATTTATTTATTTATTTATTTATTTATTTATTTATTTATTTATTTATTTATTTATTTATTTATTTATTTATTTATTTATTTATTTATTTATTTATTTATTTATTTATTTATTCATTCATTCATTCATTCATTCATTCATTCATTTATTCATTCATTCATTCATTCATTCATTCATTCATTCATTCATTCATTCATTCATTCATTCATTCATTCATTCATTCATTCATTCATTCATTCATTTATTCATTCATTCATTCATTCATTCATTCATTCATTCATTCATTCATTCATTCATTTATTTATTTATTTATTAATTAATTTATTTATTTATTCATTTATTTATTTATTTATTTATTTATTTATTTATTTATTTATTTATTTATTTATTTATTTATTTATTTATTGAAATTACAATATACTCACTCTGCACGCGCCGCAGCAATATCAGTTGTATACTATTATGTACTTCTCATAATCTTAGAGATAGCAGAATGCATTGTTCAAACCTCTTTAAAACTACTTGATAGACAAGATAATTGTCTATATCCAGATATAAAGCCGTAGATATACGTCAGTCAGGTTTAGAAAATACATACAATGTAGTCTCTTAAAATTATACACATTAGATATCATAATATAGCTTGTAACGTCCATGTTTATTAAATCGCTCAACTCTAAATTGCAATCAATTAGGAATAGCCTATATACATGTACACCAAACCAACGAGGGGATGAATGAATGAATGAATGCATATTGTATTTTATTATCGCAGTGATCCATATGATATCACAAATGTTGGCTCACTGTTCATGAGAAATGCAGAACATAGCGATTATTCTCTAGTTAAAACACCATTAATAAACAGGAAATACAGCCTGCACCTCTATTTTTAAACGTCAATTGAAATATTAAGCTATAATAGAATACCAAAATATGGTCCTATTAAATATATTCAAGTTAGTCTCTTCGTTGAGAATATATATAAAGATCTACTCGTAAGAAACAATATTTTATAATTGGTTACACTCTATAACACACGAACAGATCGCGTGTGTGCGTGAGTTATTTGTTAGGTATAGTGTGAAGCACCAATGATCGTACTGACCTTTCCAGCTTAACCAGACCTGGCTGATTGGACGGATGGATATCAGGAGATTCCTCACTACATAAGTGCAAACAACGCTCGCAGATATTTTGCAAGAAAGGTCACTGATGTCTCGATCAGTATTACTGTAAAAGTGACTGGAGTAAATCCCCCGGGTAACTCCACTAAATGAATTATGATAAAAACTGAACTAATTTGTGCCGCATCAGTGAATAATTACGTAGTTCTCAACAGACCAATTACCATGGTAGGC